>QRFJ01003713.1:0-23069 GCA_006176705.1 Cocos nucifera | reverse complement strand
TTAGACACCAAATTATTGAGTCAGAACCAATTGGGTTAGCCTACAATCCAGACTCTAACCTCTGAGCCTAATTAGGTCTTGCTTGATCGTGACTCGATCTTGACCCAGACTTAATCCTATTAGGCTGGTCAATTTAAGCATTGTTGATCCCATCTAACCAACTCTTGATTCGGTTTGATCAACCGCTTAGACCTAATTGAGCTACCCAAGCCCGAACCCAGTATTATGAATATGTCTTAGATCTAAAATTCTCAATTTTAGACCTAATTAATATTCCATAATCTTAATTCTTAATTAAGTTAGGGTTCATAAACAAAATATGCACAATAAATCCTAGGGTTTCAGGATCTAGGGTTTTGCAGAAAGTAAGTTTTGGGTTTCTGAATTAAGGACGAACACGCAGCACCCCTACACATCATAAGAACACCCCATCGAATGGGAAGAGAGGGCCTTTAAACCCTTCTTCGTTCTTATGACCGGACGGCCAAGAGGAACGCCTTAATCAGGAACATGCAATACTACAAAAACAGTTTTAGATCTATATCATATATCTCATATATAAATTAGATCTAATCATGGCATATTTTGCATACATCTCATGTATCAAATCATGCATATTTTCAGATCTAAATTATCTCATAATAATCTAAAAAATTAGATTTAAATTGATCTAATCAAAATAAATTCTAATCTAGATAATTATGTAGAACTATTCTACAACTAGTCTAGACATGCATCCATCATATCTCATATGATATTTAAAAATTAAATAATTTTTATTTGCTATTTTTTAGATGTTATTATAACCACTTATAATATCAAAAAAAAATAGTAAATAAAAGATCTAAAATATGATTTAATCAAGATTAAATCAAAGACATGCAAGACTATTCTATAGAACTATTCTATTTTAGAACTAGTCATGCATATTTTCTAATCTTAGATCCAAATCATTTAATTTTAATTTTTTCTGATTTCAGATCTGATCACATCTCATGTGACATCTAAAATCACTTATTTTTTAATTAAAATAAAATTTTAAAAATAGATCTAAATATTTAGAACCATGGCAATCTGATACCAGTTGAAGGAAAATCCTGATTTTGGGTTCGTTCAGATCTGATCAAGATCAAGAGATAATATTTCAAAAATTTTTTTTTTTTTTCAGAGATCTTATTTGATTAATTATTATTATTTTAAAAAAATAAATAAAATCAAAGATAAATTAAATAAATTTAATTTACCTTGATTGGGTAATCCTATTACCCTTGATGATCCTGAATGCAGCGGAAGGTTCCATCCACAAGGAGCCTCGTTCATCATTGATTAATTTTCCCAACTCAATTCGCGATGAGATTCAATTTTTGAAATCAAGATCTAACAAGTTTCTTCTATTTTTTTCTGAGTTTGTGCTCAATCAGAGGCCTTCATATGGTCTGACTGGAGGTTGTCCAAGTCAGAAAAGGTTGTCTTATTTTGTAAGACATTACCTGCCATTTTTGGTCACCTGCCATTTCTTGTTCTTTGACTTTGGTCAAAAGTCTACCTTTGACTGGTCAAATGTTGACCATTGACTTTGACTTTTGACATCATGGCACCTATTGGAGAGCTCCCCCTGCCAGAACCTGGCAAGGAGAAGGGCGCACGCCACCCTGGCGTGTGCCCAAGTTGGAGGCGCCTAGGAGTCCTTGTTGGACAAGGACTCCATCTCCTTTTTGGATTCCAATTAGAGTTCTTCTAAGAACCAACTTTGACTGGTCTTAGGCACCCTCTAAGGAGGAATCCAGGGGACTCTATTCCACCAATCAGATTTAGATCTGATTTCACAAAGGGTTGTGATTGGTTGGGAAGAAGAGGAGTTGGATCACAGCTTAGTCTATAAATAAGACCCTGCGCCCAACTCAAGAGAATTAAATTGAATTGAGATTTCCCCACGCCCCAAGGCTGCCTCTCCCCTCCTTCCTCCATGCCAAAGTCTCTTCTCCCTCTCCTCTCCACGTCCAAAAGGAGTTTTGGACCTTGGTTGGTGCGATTCAGATCAAGAGAAAGGCGATCAAAAGCAAGAAGGCTGCGCTGCTGCAAAAGGACGACTGCTGATCTTCAAAAGAGTTTTGAAGATCCTCCAGATCAGATCCAGATCTAATTTTTGGAGGATGTGATAGAGAAGAAGAGGATCTCCTAGATCCAACCCTGAGTGGATACCGGTAGAGGCCAGGCGCTTGCGTGGCTAGATCCAGAACCTTCCGCTGCAATACAGGATCATCAACAGGGTAATAGGATTACCCAAATCAGGTAAATTAAATTTGATTTAATTTATCTTATTTTATTTTATTTATTAAAATAATAAGAATTAGATCTAAAACATATCAAGATCTGATTTAGATCAAGAGAAAAATTTTTGAAATATATCTCTTGATCTGATCAGATCTGAACGAACCTGGACCGGGAAAATCAGGATTTCCCTTCAACTGGTATCAGAGCCATGGTTCTAAAATTATTTAGATCTGATTTTAAATTTATTTTAATTAGAAAATAAAGTGATTTTAGATGTCACATGAGATGTGATCAGATCTGAAATCAGAAAAAATTAAAATTAAATGATTTGGATCTAAGATTAGAAGATATGCATGACTAGTTCTAGAATAGAATAGTTCTATAGAATAGTTCTTGCATGTTTTGATTTAATCTGATTAAATCATATTTTAGATCTTATTTATTTACTATTTTTTTGATATTATAATGTTATAATAACATCTAAAAAATAGCAAATAAAAATTATTTAATTTTAAATATCATATGAGATATGATATGATTGATGCATGTCTAGACTAGTTGTAGAATAGTTCTACATAATTTATCTAGATTAGAATTTATTTTGATTAGATCAATTTAAATCTAATTTTTTAGATTATTATGAGATAATTTAGATCTAAAAATATGCATGATTTGATACATGAGATGTATGCAAAATATGCCATGATTAGATCTAATTTGTATATGAGATATATGATATAGATCTAAAACTGTTTTGTAGTATTGCATGTTCCTGATTAAGGCGTTCCTCTTGGCCGTCCGGTCATAAGAACGAAGAAGGGTTTAAAGGCCCTCTCTTCCCATTCGATGGGGTGTTCTTATGATGTGTAGGGGTGCTGCGTGTTCGTCCTTAATCAGAAACCCAAAACTTACTTTCTGCAAAACCCTAGATCCTGAAACCCTAGGATTTATTGTGCATATTTTGTTTATGAACCCTACTTAATTAAGAATTAAGTTTATGGAATATTAATTAGGTCTAAAATTGAGAATTTTCAGATCTAAGACATATTCATAATACTGGGTTCGGGCTTGGGTAGCTCAATTAGGTCTAAGCGGTTGATCAAACCGAATCAAGAGTTGGTTAGATGGGATCAACAATGCTTAAATTGACCAGCCTAATAGGATTAAGTCTGGGTCAAGATCGAGTCACGATCAAGCAAGACCTAATTAGGCTCAGAGGTTAGAGTCTGGATTGTAGGCTAACCCAATTGGTTCTGACTCAACAATTTGGTGTCTAAGGTAAGTTTGGCACATAGACGACCGACTGGTTTTTAATTGGAAGCTACTCGACCTGAATGCGTTCTTGTACGAGTTAATGGCATATTCCTTCCACCGGTCTCACTTACCTGGCCATATCTGTTGACACACAGTTCTGATCTGAGGTGGTCAATAATCCGAGCTAACCCATGCCACTAGGTTAGTCATAATTGTTATGACTAAGCCAAGTCTAGTTTAATGAGACCTGAATCAATTCTCCCTAAGAAAAGATTAAGTCTGAGGTCTTCCACCATTGTAGATGTGCGGGCCCTTCCCGGGGTTGATTGTTCTCGGCTGGATACAGTGGCTCAGTTGCACCGGGAAGATGCAACCATGTCTATTAGGCATTGGATGCTATGGGCTGGAGGATGAGTTGGGCTTAATATTTCGGATACGGTGAGAGACTCAATTAGGAACCCAGTCTATGCAAATGGTGGGTCTGACTTAACTAAGGAGTGGATCAATATTTCGGATACGGTGAGATTCATGAATTAGAGACCAAGTTTGGGTGCACCATGATTAGAGAATCATTGAACAAGAGTTGTTCACTCATTGGCTAACCCATCACCAATAACTGTTAGGTGAGGTGATGAGTCAGTTGGTGAGACCGCACCACCCACTAGAAATCATTAATCGTGGAGATTTTCGCATCTCTACAGAGGGAGTGTAGGGATCCGAGAAAATAGTGGGAGCTAATTTGTTTAAAAATAAAATCCCTAAACAAATTGGTCAAGTCAAAATTACAGTATCTAACTAGAATCTTTGACTCTCTACAGGAAAATGTCTGCGTCCAACCCATTGGCACGTATCCTGGACACACATAGACTGACTGGACCCAATTATAAAGATTGGCTCAGGAACTACAAAATTATTTTGGGTTCAGAGAAGTTAACCCATGTTTTGGACCAGGACCCTCCCACCTTACCAGCCCGTCCATCCATTGAACAGAGAGCGTCTCTGGAAAAATGGATTAGACGAAGATAATAAGGCCAGATATTACATGTTGGGCTCGATGTCTGATGAGCTCCAGCGCCAACATGAAGATATCGGGACTGCTCGCCAAATGTTGGCTCACCTGCAGGAGATGTTTGGTGAACAGAGTCGCGCAGCCAAATATCAAGTCACGAAATGACTTTTTAAGGCTAAGATGCGTGATGGGCAGTCAGTCCAAGATCACTGTCTGACAATGATCAAGGACATGGAAGAGCTTGAGAAGCTCGGTGTGAAGTTGGACTTGGACCTGCAGAACGATATTATTCTGCAATCCTTGACTGATGCATATGGGCAATTCATCATGAATTACCACATGCATAAACTTCAAAATTCCTTGGCCGAGTTAATGAATATGCTGGTTACCGCTGAGCTTTCTATGAAAGGTTCTAAAGGCTCAGTTCTTGCTATGGAACGGACTTCTTCCAAAAGAAAGTCTTATGGAAAGAAAAAGAAGTCTGTGAAAAAGCAAAAGGTGGAAGGATCAAAGAAGAAGAAGGCAGAAGCCGAAGAAAAAGGCCGATGGTCAAAGGAAAGTGTTTCCATTGCAACAGCGAACTGTGCCATTGGAAGCTGGAATCTGCCCTACTTAGCCTGGCCACCCTGATAGAACAAGACTTAGAGGATTATGTGTCCTTCTTAGGTTATGTGTTATTGTTCTTTTGAAAGTTATTCGAGCTAAAACTATGCAAAACGTGAATGCCAAACGACCTAGGGATAGTCCAAACGACAGATATCTATGGCACCTGAGATTAGGTCATATAGCAGAAGATAGGATCAACAAATTGGAGAAAAATGGGCTATTGAGTCCATTGACTTTCCGAGTCATATCCAACTTGTGAATCTTGTCTTCAAGGCAAAATGACTAAACTCCCTTTTGTTGGACATGGGGAGAGGGCCACAGATCTCCTTGCCCTAGTACATACTGATGTGTGCGGCCCATTTGATGTGCCGGCTAGAGGCAATTTTGTCTACTTCATTACCTTTACCGATGATCTGTCTAGGTATGGGTATGTGTATCTTATGAGACACAAGTCTGAAGCTTTTGAAAAGTTCAAAGAATTCAGACATGAAGTAGAAAAACAAACTGGAAAAACCCATTAAGGTTCTTCGATCAGATCGAGGAGGTGAATACCTTAGCCGGGAATTCCTAGACTATCTTAAGGAAAAATGGCATAGTCTCTCAATGGACTCCACCAGGAACACCTCAACTCAACGGGGTTTCAGAATGGAGAAATCGGACTCTATTGGATATGGTTCGATCCATGATGAGCTTCACAGACCTCCCTGATTTTCTTTGGGGACATTCATTGTTAACTTCAATCTATCTACTGAATAGGGTTCCCTCTAAAACCGTTCCTACCACACCGTATGAGATATGGCACGGTAAGAAACCAAGTCTGAGTCATCTCAGAATTTGGGGTTGTCCGGCTCATGTCAAAAGACAACAAGCGGACAAGTTAGAGTTTAGGTCCTTTCAGAGCTCGATTCATAGGATATCCTAAAGAGTCATTAGGATACTATTTCTACATTCCAGAAGACCACAATGTGATTGTGAGTCGACATGCCATCTTTCTTGAAAAATAGTTTATTCAAGATAGCGGCATTGGAAAGCAGATTCAAGCTTGATGAGAAAGTCTCACAAGTAGAACGAGCTAAGGACCAAGTGGAACCAAATCAGGTTGAGCCAATAAGAACACTACCTCCTCCACCTCGTAGATCGGAAAGAGTTTTTCCGTCCCCCTGAAAGATACTTAGGTATTATTTCAGAGGAAGTAGAGGAAAATGTTCCTCGTAGGTAATGGTGCTCATGGTGATGATCCCAAAACCTACAACGAGGCGATATCAGATATCGACTCCGAGAAATGGCTTAGAGGCAATGCAGTCAGAAATTGACTCGATGCACTCAAACCAAGTCTGGACCTTGGTAGATCCACCAGAAGGTATAGTACCTATTGGGTGTAAATGGATCTTCAAGAGAAAGATTGGTGCAGATGGGAATGTGGAGACATTCAAGGCTAGACTAGTGGCAAAAGGTTATAGTCAACGCGAAGGCATTGACTATCAGGATACCTTTTCCCCAGTAGCTATGCTAAAATCCATCCGCACATTGCTTGCCGTTGCAGCCTATTTCGATTATGAAATATGGCAAATGGACGTGAAAACGGCATTTCTTAAATGGATATCTTGAGGAAGATATCTATATGGAACAGCCGCTAGGTTTCACATCCAGTGATACTGATCACAAGGTTTGCAAGCTGCAAAGGTCCATATATGGACTTAAGCAAGCATCTCGGAGCTGGAACACTCGTTTCAATGATGTGATCAAAAAGTTTGGTTTCATCAAAAATGAAGAGGAACCATGTGTTTTCAAAAAGGTCAGTGGGAGCGCTGTTGTCTTCCTCGTATTGTACGTGGATGACATCCTCCTTATTGGGAATGATATTCCCATGTTGACATCAGTCAAGATGTGGTTGTCCAAGGAATCTCCATGAAAGACCTAGGTGAAGCATCCTTTATTCTAGGAATTAAGGTCTATAGGGATAGACCGAATAGGATGCTAGGACTTTCACAGAAGATGTACATAGAGGAAAGTACTAAAGAGGTTTAGTATGGAAAACTCTAAGAGGGGATTAATACCCTTCAGACATGGTATTCATCTTTCCAAGAAGATGTGCCCCAGCACACCTGAGGAAATAGAACGCATGAGCAAGATCCCTTATGCTTCTGCAATAGGGAGCCTCATGTATGCCATGCTATGTACACGACCTGATATAGCCCATGCTGTGAGTGTCACAAGCAGATATCAGTCAAATCCAGGTGAAGAACACTGGACTTCTGTGAAATGTATCCTTAAGTACTTGAGAAGAACTAAGGATATGATGTTGGTCTTTGGTAATGGAGAACTCCAAGTCCAGGGATACACAGACTCGGATTTCATGTCCGATATAGATGATCGAAAGTCGACATCTGGAAGTCTGTTTGTGTGCAATGGTGGTGCTGTCAGCTGGAAGAGTTCCAAGCAAACTGTGATAGCAGATTCCACCATGGAAGCAGAATATATCGCTGCATCAGAGGCTGCGAAGGAAGCATTCTGGTACAAGAAGTTTGCTGCAGAAATTGGAGTAATGCCATCAGATGCCATTCCTCTATACTGCGACAACAATGGCGCCATAGCCCTTGCTAAGGAGCCGAGGTCTCACCAGAAATCCAAGCACATTGAGCGGCGATACCACCTCATCCGCGATTACCTTCGAGAAAGGTTACGTGTCGAGGTCAAGAGAGTCAACTCCACAGATAATGTGGCAGACCCACTTACAAAGCCGTTGGGCCAGCAGAAGATCGAAGCCCACCTTGAGAAGATGGGACTTAGACTTGTAGCCAATTGGCTTTAGGACAAGTGGGAGATTGTTAGATATATGTGCCCTAGAAGCCAGAATTGGCTGACACTTGTAATACACTTCTAGGGGCAAAATTATAATTTTGACTATAATCAATAAAATGGGTTATTTTCTATCACATATGTGTATTTAGTGTCTGTGATACATCCTTTGAGTTAATGGTAATGATAATTCATATTTTCAAGAGTTGAAAATTTAAGACATGAATAATCATTATTAACTCATAAAATGCTCCCGACCATAGGATCATCACGAGGATGGTGATTGATCCGGAAGGTTGGTGTACAATCGCTTCTCTTTAGTAGATGAGTCTTGAGTCTACGGTGTGGAGACACCGGAGCGAGAGTACAGGTACTCGTTAGAGAACGAGGGCACTGAGCGTGACCACCTCGAGTAGTCATTAGGGAGTCTACCTTCTCGTCAATGACTGACTCGATGCTGCAGTAGTGTGTCTGGTTCTTTGACCTGAGATGCATCGGCAGTTCACCTTGAGGGTGTTATAGTTTGACTACACCATTACTCGGTCTCCTAGCCATATGGAACCCTGAGGTGTATGTTGGCTATAGCATGTTCATTGTAGGAACTGGATTGCATCAAGATGGAATCTATCTACCTCGGTGGTAGAGGAGCAGCCCTATGATGATCATGAGAATCAAGTCCAGAAGCCCATGGCCATGGCAGAGTGAAATAATAGAAAGAGTTTCTATTTAGATTTTCACATTGGACTCGAATCGAATGATTACATCATATGACAGAGACTAGGGTTTGACGAGTTCACCTTAACCCTAATCTGATCGGGGCTCAAGATAGAAGAACTTAATCACACAGGTAGCTGCACCAAGAGGTTCGCATTCAGCTCTGATGGGTTGCCACCATATACTGCTAGGTGTCACTGGTGGATTTTGGGAGCAATTAGAATGATTTAGATGATCGATCATTCTAGCTGTTCGAATCAGAAGAGTTCTGATCCATCGAAAGGAGTTTCGATGATGTCGATGATAGAGATCATGACATATCCCATTACCATACAGAACTGAACCTAACTGGGTCACACAAACAAGGGTTTGAATCTGGTGATCATCAATTGAACTGATCTAGTTCAATTGATCTGAATGAGATTCAATTAGGTTCAAGGAAATCGTGCTAGCACTCGATTGAACCTAACGTTCTTCTTTTACTATCATAAATAAGTTGTCCTGACTGAGCCAAAGGAGTTTGTGCTCAATCAGAGGCCTTCATATGGTCTGACTGGAGGTTGTCCAAGTCAGAAAAGGTTGTCTTATTTTGTAAGACATTACCTGCCATTTTTGGTCACCTGCCATTTCTTGTTCTTTGACTTTGGTCAAAAGTCTACCTTTGACTGGTCAAAATGTTGACCATTGACACTTTGACTTTTGACCACATGTCATGCACCTATTGGAGAGCTGGTGGGGGCCTGTCCCCTGCCTAGAACCTGGCAAGGAGAGAACCTGGCAAGGAGAAGGGCGCACGCCACCCTTGGCGTGTGCCCAAGTTGGAGGCGCCTAGGAGTCCTTGTTGGACAAGGACTCCATCTCCTTTTTGGATTCCAATTAGAGTTCTCCTAAGAACCAACTTTGACTGGTCTTAGGCGCCCTCTAAGGAGGAATCCAGGGGACTCTATTCCCACCAATCAGATTTAGATCTGATTTCACAAAGGGTTGTGATTGGTTGGGAAGAAGAGGAGTTGGATCACAGCTTAGTCTATAAATAAGACCCTGCGCCCAACTCAGAAGAGTGAATTGAGATTCCCATGCCCCAAGGCTGCCTCTCCCTCCTTCCTCCATGCCAAAGTCATCTTCTCCCTCTCCTCTCCACGTCCAAAAGGAGTTTTGGACCTTGGTTGGTGCGATTCAGATCAAGAGAAAGGCGATCAAAAGCAAGAAGGCTGCGCTGCTGCAAAGGACGACTGCTGATCTTCAAAAGAGTTTTGAAGATCCTCCAGATCAGATCCAGATCTGATTTTTGGAGATGTGATAGAGAAGAAGAGGATCTCCAGATCCAACCCGAGTGGATACCGGTAGAGGCCAGGCGCTTGCGTGGCTAGATCCAGAACCTTCCGCTGCAACAGGATCATCAACAGGGTAATAGGATTACCCAAATCAGGTAAATTAAATTTGATTTAATTTATCTTATTTTATTTTATTTATTAAAATAATAAGAATCAGATCTGAAAATATCAAGATCTGATTGGATCAAGAAAATTTTTTTGAAATATATCTCTTGATCTGATCAGATCTGAACGAACCTGGATCGGAAATCAGGATTTTCCTTCACTTGGCTAATAATTAAGAACTATCAAGCTCCTCTTTTATCCAAATAATTAGAAGACCAGACCCTTTTTAACCTCGACTTTAGCCTCTTTAACCCAGCAGGTATATATCTAAATCTTGTTAACCATTCCTTTTATTTTTTCTTTTAACTTAGTTTTTTTTGTTGTTGCAGAAATGACTCCAGATGAATTGAAATGCTTATCTAAAAACCTTCAGAGCCACAAGAGGAAGGCAAATGCGCTTAAAGAATTGTCTAAATGGGCAGGGGCTGATGCCTCAAGTTCAGCCGCACCTATCGAGGTTGCTGCCGTCCCCAAGATTCTAATGCCTCCAATAGCTTCAAGCCCTCCTGCTGAGGTCCAAGTTCTAAAGGCTCCTGCCAAGAGGCAAGGAGTTGATAGAAAAAGGAGGAAGTCACTTGCCAAGAAGGCCCATGATAAGTACCATAAATTTATCAATTAATTTATATTTATTTTTAAAAATTAATAATTAACTTATATATATTTTTAAAAAATTAATATTTTTATTAATTAAAAAATAAAAATAAAAAATAAAATATTATTATTAATAAAAAAAGATTATTTTTTTATCATAATAAAAAAAAATTTAGAGCACAATGGAGTTAAAATGAATCTGATATAATTTTTTAAAGAAAAAATAAAAAATAAAAAAAAGGGATTCGGCTCACTCAGCTCGTCCAGCCAAGTCGGTGCACATAGCCAAGCCATCAAAAGTAGCTCAGCTAGTGTGATCTTCTCAGCCGACGTGCTAAGCAAGAATGATCGAGCTAGTGTGCCAAGCCAGAATGACCCAGCCAGCAAGCCGTCCAACCCTGAGCCATCCCATAAGCTACTGATGTTAGCGTGATATTAGTTTTATCGTGGCTCACCGAGAACCCTTAAGCAAGGGCAATTTGGTCATTTCTTATGAATGTCGTGTGTTGATTCACTGTGGTCTGCAGTATACCCGATCTAGCATGGTCCATGAGCACAGTAATGTGCGATCCAATGGCTGTGCTCTTTTGCGGTTGAAATCCAATGATCACTATATTTTCCAATTTTGATTCAAATTCTCCAGCTCCCGACTACGCAATCCGATGGCCTGATTTCTTCCAGAGCTTAATCCAATGGTCGATGAATGTCCTGAGTTGATTCAAGCTCCCAGAAGCTCCATCCAATGGTCCAAAATTTTTAGATCTCCTCCATCCAATGACAAAAAATTAATTCAACCTAATTTGGGCTTTTAAAACTCTATTTTTGGTGATTTTTAGATCGTTTGATCCAGATTTGACGGTGAGAATCTAAGAAACTTACAGAACATGTCCAGAGGCTATTTTAATTCGATTTTCACCAAGATTTCATTATTTTTGCCGATTAGAACACTCCTTAGTCCCATATTGCTTGTAAAGAAAGTCTCTAGCCCTCCAACACCTATAACAAAGACACCAGGCTATCAAATTAATTTATCTTCGATCATGAAAAGGAGTTTGGTAAATATTAGAGCCATGCTTGGGTTAGAGGCTGCTTCAAAGAAACAGATGTTGTGAAGAAGATCTGGCTTCTATATCAACTCAACGCTGACGCCGATCCAAGATCAAGATCAGCTACTTTTATTTATTTATTTTTAAAATTTTATATATTTAAATTTTGAATTAAACTTTTAATTAACATAAATTTTAATTTTCAACTATTTTAACTTTTTATTTTTAATTATAATTTAAATTTTTATTTTTTATTTTAGTTATTTTTTATTTCATTGCAAGTAGATGCAAAGATCTAACTAGTAGATTTTAGTATCAAGTTTAAATTTCTGTACCTTTTAATTTCTACTTATAATTCTATTTTTCAACTTCAAATTAATCTCCAAAATTTTTTTTTTTAATTTTTTTATAAAAATTAAAAATTTTAAAATTAAAATGCTACCTTCTCTATGGATTCAACCTGACTCACTACCAACTATGTGTTTTTAATGACAACATCATTCTCTTATCAGGTTTTTGGCATCATTTTTGGAGATGGTATGAGTATTAATTTTTTTTATTTCTTTGATTTTCTTATAAATTATTTGTAAATAAATTTTTATTTTTTTTTCTATAAATACTGCTTACTAACTTTTTCTTCTTTATTTTATAGAAAAAAAGAGAAAAAAAGAGCTAATAATTTAGGGCGAGGAAAATTTTTAATTTGACTTAGTGAGATCAATCCTAACCCTAGACCTTTTTTTTTTCTTATTTATTTTATTTTTAAATTAATTTAAAATATACCCACTTAAATCTTATTAAAAGCTTCATGATAAGATTAAAAATCCTAATTGCTTAGAGATTGCATCATATTAGTTTTATTTTTATTTTTATTTTTTTTGATGATTGCTGGACGCAAGGTAAGCTTCTTCAAACTTAATTAATTAAAATTGCATGAAACCTCTTGCTTAAAATTTTTTTTTGTGCATATTCATATTAAACCAAATTAAGGGTACAACCCATTAAACAACATAAGATTGGGATTTGATCATCCTTCCTTGACCCACAAATAATCAATCAGCATCCTGCATTGATCTAAGTCTTTAAAATTAAAATCAATTAGATATCGGCCCTCAGAACTAGAGCTCATTAGGATAAGAAATCCTAAAAGTTGGATAGGATTAGGGTTAGTCAGTTTAACTGGTGTCTAAGAAAAATGGTTTAGGGATGATTGGGTCCGAAGGAAGTTGATTTATAGTTGATTCCGTTAGCTTACTTGGCCAAGCACAATTAATGTCTAAGGCAAGCAACGGGAGGACCCCTACCAACCTTATACTTATCAGACTAGTTGATTGGCTGATCTTACACTTAGAGGGCTTGAAGGTGACTTTAGCAGTTAGGAGCTATCTAGATCTAGGATAATCCTTAGTTAGGATTATTTGTCTAACTTGATTGCTAACTAATATTAAACCTAATTAAAACTAATCTTCTCTTTTTTCTTAACTCTAGGACTCCTTAGCACCTCTTCTTTAAAACTCTTCTTTCTTTCTTCTCCTTTTTGAAGAAAAAAATCTATTTTTTGGATCAGGTTCGTTTAGATCTAATTGGATCAAGAGGGATATTTCAAAAAATTTTTCTCTGAGATCCTAATCAGATCTAAGACTTCTCAAATATGTTCTTATTGATTTGATAATAAAAATAAAATAAAAATAAAAATTTAATTTAATTTAATTATATCTTTATTTTGGATAATCCAATTATCCTATGATGATCTTGATGTTTGCTTGAGATTCTAGATGTAGCCACCAAGCGCCTAGCCTCTATCGGTATTCACTCAGACAGGATCTAGAGATCTTCTTCTCAATCAATCCTACAAAAATCAAATATAGATTTGATCTTCAAGATCTTCAAAACTCCTTTTGAAGAACTATCGTTGTCTCTTGCAGCAGTACTGCCTTCTTTCTTTCTTGGTGCCTTTCACTTGCTTGGATCGCACCTTATTCGTGCCCAAAACCCCTTGGGCATGGAGAGGAGAGAGAGGACCAAAGGGTGGCATGGAGAAGGAGGGAGAGAGGCTTTGTGGCATGGACTAAAGGTAGAAGCATTAAAAATCTAGGCACAGATAAGGTTTATATAGACCTTGCTGCGTCATGCAGTGCCACATCATCCCAGCCAATCACGATCCTTTGAGCAATCAAATCTAAATCTTATTGATGGAATGACATCATTTGATTCAATCAGATGAGAGACCCTCAAAATTCTCCTAAGGTGGCACCAAGACTGGGTCAAACAAGATTTCTTGGTGCCATAGAGTTTAATCTCCTAAAGCAACTCTAGAGTCCCATCTATATGGGACTCCTCCTTTATCCTCATGGGGCACATGCCTCCCTAGGCATGCATCCTCTTCCTATCTACATTTAGTAGGAGGAAAAGGCCCTAGGTACTCTCCTATAGGTGCATGACAAATGGGCAGATGTCCAAGTATCCAGGATCAATATTTGACCAATATCTAAAAATAAAAATTAGTAGGTGATCAAAAATTATAGGTATTGTCTTAAATTTATCTCATAAATTAAGATAACCCTTTTTTGATCTGGACGAGCTTCAGTCAGACCAAGTAAAGATTTTTGAGTGAGTTCAAACACATTTGACTAAGTTGAGATAAGCTTTAATGATTATTAAAGGATAGCATTAGGCTCAATCATGTGCTAACACAATTTTCTTGAACCTAATTGAATCTTATTCAAATCAATTGAATTGGATTAGTCCAATTGATGACATCCAAATCCAAACTCTTATTTGTGTGATCCAGTTAGATTCAGTTCCATATGGTAATGGGATATGTCGCAATCTCTATCATCGACATTATTGAAATATCTTTCGATGGATCAGAACTTTTATAATTCAGATAACTAGTATGATCGATCATCCAAATCATTCTAATTGCTCCCAAAATCCACTAGTGACACCTAGCAGCATATGGTGGCAACCCATCAGAACTAAAAGTGAATCTCTTAGTGCAGTTACCTATGTGATTAGGTTTTTCTATCTTGAGCCCCAACCAAATTAGGATTAAGGTGATCTCGTCAAATCCTAATATCTATCATATGAATTAATCATTCGATTCAAATCCAATGTGAAAATTCTAATAGAAACTCTTTCTATTATTTTACTCTACCATGGCCATGGACTTATGGACTTGATTCTCATGATCATTATAGGGCTGCTCCTCATCTATCGAGGTAGATAGATCCCTTATTAGTGCAATTCAATTCCTATAATAAACATGCTATAGCCAACATACACCTCAAGATTTCGAATGGCTAGGAGACTAAGTTATGGTGTAGTCAAACTATAACTCAAGGTGAACTATCGATGCACCTTAGGTCAAAGAATCAGACACACCACGACAGCTTCAAGCCAATCATCGACAAGAAGGTAGACTTTCTCATGACTGCTCGAGGTGGTCACGCTCAATACCCTCGTTCTCTAATGAGTACCTATACTCTTGATCTGGTGTCTCTACACCATAGACTCAAGACTCATCTATCCTAAAGAAGTAATTGTACATCAACCTTTCGGATCAATTACCATCCTCATGAGATCCTATGGTCGGAAGCATTTTATGAGTTAATAATAAAAATTCATATCTTAAATTTTTAATGCTTGAAAATATGAACTATCATTACCATTAACTCAAGAAATGTATCATAGATACTTTCAAATATACACTGTGATAGAAAATAATCTATTTTATTATTTATAGTTAAAATTATAATTTTGCCCTTAGAAGTGTATTATAAATATCAGCCAATCTGGCTTCTAGGGCACATATATCTAACAAACTCCCATTTGACCTAAAGCCAATTGGCTACAAATCTAAGTTCCATCTTCTCAAGATGGACTTCGATCTTCTGCTAGCCCAACAGCTTTGTAAGTAGGTCTGCCTCATTGTCTGTGTGACTCTCTTAACCTCAACGTAATCTTTCTTGAGGTAATTATGGATGCGGTGGTATTGTCGCTCGATGTGCTTGGATTTCTGATGAGACCTCAGCTCCTTAGCAAGAGCTATGGCGCCCTTATTATTACAGTATAGAGGAATGGCATTCAATGGCAACACTTCGATCTCTGTAGTGAACTTCTTATACTAGAATGCCTCCTTCATAGCTTCTGATGTAGTAATATACTCTGCTTTCATGGTAGAATCTGCTATCACTGTCTGCTTGAAACTTTTCTAACTAACAGTACCATCATTACACACAAACAGACTTCCAGATGTTGACTTTCGATCATCTATATCGAACATAAAATCCAAGTTTGTATATCCCTGGACTTGGAGTTCTCCATTACCAAAAATCAATAACATATCCTTAGTTCTTCTCAAGTACTTAAGGATACATTTCATAGAAGTCCAGTGTTCTTCACCTGGATTTGACTGATATCTGCTTGTGACACTCACAGCATGGGCTATATCAGGTCGTGTACATAGCATGGCATACATGAGGCTCCCTATTGCAGAAGCATAAGGGATCTTGCTCATGCGTTCTATTTCCTCAGGTGTGCTTGGGCACATCTTCTTGGAAAGATGAATACCATGTCTGAAGGGTATTAATCCCCTCTTAGAGTTTTCCATACTAAACCTCTTTAGTACTTTCTCTATGTACATCTTCTGTGAAAGTCCTAGCATCCTATTCGGTCTATCCCTATAGACCTTAATTCCTAGAATAAAGGATGCTTCACCTAGGTCTTTCATGGAGATTCCTTGGACAACCATATTTTGACTGTTGTCAACATGGGAATATCATTCCCAATAAGGAGGATGTCATCCACGTACAATACGAGGAAGACAACAGCGCTCCCACTGACCTTTTTGAAAACACATGGTTCCTCTTCATTTTTGATGAAACCAAACTTTTTGATCACATCATTGAAATGAGTGTTCCAGCTCCGAGATGCTTGCTTAAGTCCATATATGGACCTTTGCAGCTTGCAAACCTTGTGATCAGTATCACTGGATGTGAAACCTAGCGGCTGTTCCATATAGATATCTTCCTCAAGATATCCATTTAAGAATGCCATTTTCACATCCATTTGCCATATTTCATAATCGAAATAGGCTGCAATGGCAAGCAATGTGCGGATGGATTTTAGCATAGCCACTGGGAAAAGGTATCCTGATAGTCAATGCCTTCGTGCATTGACTATAACCTTTTGCCACTAGTCTAGCCTTGAATGTCTCCACATTCCCATCTGCACCAATCTTTCTCTTGAAGATCCATTTACACCCAATAGGTACTATACCTTCTGGTGGATCTACCAAGGTCCAGACTTGGTTTGAGTGCATCGAGTCAATTTCTGACTGCATTGCCTCTAAGCCATTTCTCGGAGTCGATATCTGATATCGCCTCGTTGTAGGTTTTGGGATCATCACCATGAGCACCATTACCTACGAGGAACATTTTCTCTACTTTCTCTGAAATAATACCTAAGTATCTTTCAGGGGGATGGAAAAACTCTTTTCGATCTACGAGGTGGAGGAGGTAGTGTTCTTATTGGCTCAAACCTGATTTGGTTCCATTGGTCCTTAGCTCATTACTCTTGTGAGACTTTCTCATCAAGCTTGATCTATTTTTCCAATGCCGCTATCTTGAATAAACTATTTTTCAAGAAAGATGGCATGTCGACTCACAATCACATTGTGGTCTTCTGGAATGTAGAAATAGTATCCTAATGACTCTTTAGGATATCCTATGAATCGAGCTCTAAAGGACCTAAACTCTAACTTATCCGCTTGTTGTCTTTTGACATGAGCCGGACAACCCCAAATTCTGAGATGACTCAGACTTGGTTTCTTACCGTGCCATATCTCATACGGTGTGGTAGGAACGATTTTAGAAAAAACCCTATTCAGTAGATAAATTGAAGTTAACAATGAGTGTCCCCAAAGAAAATCAGGAAGGTCTGTGAAGCTCATCATGGATCGAACCATATCCAATAGAGTCCGATTTCTCCATTCTGAAACCCCGTTGAGTTGAGGTGTTTCTGGTGGAGTCCATTGAGAGACTATGCCATTATTCCTTGAGATAGTCTAGGAATTTTCGGCTAAGGTATTCACCTCCTCGATCTGATCGAAGAACCTTAATGGGTTTTTCAGTTTGTTTTTCTACTTCATGTCTGAATTTCTTGAACTTTTCAAAAGCTTCAGACTTGTGTCTCATAAGATACACATACCCATACCTAGACAGATCATCGATAAAGGTAATGAAGTAGACAAAATTGCCTCTAGCCGGCACATCAAATGGGCCGCACACATCAGTATGTACTAGGGCAAGGAGATCTGTGGCCCTTTCCCCATGTCCAACAAAAGGGAGTTTAGTCATTTTGCCTTGAAGACAAGATTCACAAGTTGGATATGACTCGAAAGTCAATGGACTCAATAGCCCATTTTTCTCCAATTTGTTGATCCTATCTTCTGCTATATGACCTAATCTCAGGTGCCATAGATATCTATCGTTTGGACTATCCCTAGGTCATTTTGTTTGGCATTCACATGTTTTGCTCGATAGTTAAAATAGGTACATCAATATGTAGCTGATAAAGACCATTAATAAGAAAACCATTTGCAATTTTATTTCTTTCATAAAGAATGTTACAATGGTCCTTAAAGAAGGTAATCACATAGCCTTCTTGTGCTAAGCATGAAACAGAAATCAAATTCCTGCTAGCTGCAGGCACATAATAACAGTCTTTCAAAACTAAGTCTAAACCAGATGGTAATCGAAGAGGGTATGTTCCCACGGCTACTGCAGCAACTCTTGCTCCATTACCGATGCGTAGGATCATGTCTCCATCCCTCAGCCTCCTGCTATCCTCAAGACCCTGCATAGAAGTGCACAGATGAGCACTAGAACCAGAGTCAAGCACCCAACTGGATGCAGAAGAAACCATAAGGTTAGACTCAATAACGAGCATACCTCCAGAAGGACCTTCCTTCTTGTTCTTCAGGTGGCCAGGTAAGTAGGGCAGTTCCGCTTTCAATGGCCGTATCTGTTGCAATGGAAACACTTTCCTTTGACATCGGCCTTCTTTCTTCGGCTCTGCCTTCTTCTTCTTTCCTCCTTCCACCTTTGCTTTTTCACAGACTTTTTTTTCTTTTCATAAGACTTTCTTTTGGAAGAAGTCCGTTCCATAGCAAGAACTGAGCCTTTAGAACCTTTCATAGAAAGCTCAGCGGTAACCAGCATATTCATTAATTCGGCCAAGGAATTTTGAAGTTTATGCATGTGGTAATTCATGATGAATTGCCCATATGCATCAGTCAAGGATTGTAGAATTATATCATTCTATAGATACTGGTCTAACTTCACTCCGAGCTTCTCAAGCTTTTTTCCAAAATCCTTGATCATTTCATAGACAATGAATCTTTGGATTGGACTGCGCATGTCATGTATTTTAGGTTCTTAAACAGTCATTTAGTGATCTGGATATTTAGCTGTGCAAACTCTTTTCACCAAATTAAGCTCTTGTAGGTGAGCCCAACATTTGGTGACAGTCTTGATTTTTCATGGTTGGCGGCTGGAAGCTTATTAGACATCAAGCAACGATGATAGTATCGTGATCTTATTATCTTCATGTCGTCCACTTATCAACGAAGACACTCTCTATTTAGCGACGGACGAGCTAGTAAGCGTGGGGGATCCTGGTCCAATACATGAGTTTCAACTTATTCTGGAACCCAAATATTTTAAAGTTTGGAGCCAAATCCTTTAAATTGGGTCCGATCAAGTCTATGGGTGTTCTAGGCTATGGGGTTGTGGGATGGATGCAGATAATTTTTTTTTATGTAGAGAGTCAAAGTTTTTAATTAAATTTTTATAATTAAGATTTGAACGAATTTATGTTCAAAGGTTTAATTTTTAAAACAACATTCAGCTTTCCACTATTTTTTGGATCTACACTCCTCTATAGAGATGCAAATCTCATGAAAATTGCCTGATTTCTAATGGGTGGTGCAGTCCCTACCAACTGACTCATTCACTCACGCTAACAGTTATTGATGAATGGATTAAAGCCAATGACTGAACAAGCTCTTATCCAATGATTCTCTAACATGGTGCACCCAGATTGGTCTATAATTCAATGAATCTCGAATGCTTGAAAAATTTGATCCACTCCTTAGTTAAGTCAGACCCATTCATTTTATACAGATTTAGATTTTAATTGGATCTCTTCACGCATACTCCAAAATATTTAGCCTAATCCATCTCCAGCCATAGCATCTAATGCTAATAGGATTATGGTTGATCTTTTTCGGTGCAACTGAACGCACTATGACTAGCCAAGAATAATCAACCTGGAAAGAGATCGCACTCTAAAATGGTGGAAGATCTTAGGACTCTAATCTTTCTTTTTAGGAAAAGAGAAAATTTGATTTAGGTCTCTTTAAACTTGACTTGACATCAGCCATAACCATTATGACTAACCTGTGGCATGGGTCAGCTTTGGATGTTAGCCTCATCTTAGATAGGACTAGGTCGACAAATATTTTGGCCAGGTAAGTGAGATCGGTGAAGGGATATACCTTGAACGTGCCTCGATAAGAATACATTAGAGTCGGTAGCTTCATTAAAAAATTAGTCGATTGTATCTAGCCAACTTACCTTAGATACCAAATTGTTGAAGCCAGAAACCAATCGGATTAGCCTACAATCCAGACTCTAACCACCGAGTCTTATCAGGTCTTTAACTCGATCGATCACTCATGTGATTGACTTCAACCATACTTAATCCTATTTTTAGGGGCTGGTCAATTTAAGCACGCTCTCTTGATCGCCACCTAATCAATCTTGATTCGTTTGATTCAGAACTGCTAGAACTAATTAAGCCACCCAAGTTCGAACCATCAATTTTATGAATATGGTCCTTAATGCTGAAAATTTCTTATTTTAGATCTAATATATTATCATATCTTAATTCTTAGATTAAGTTTAGGCATTCATGAAAGCTAAATATGTATATGTAAATCCTGGAGGATTTCAGGATCTAGAGTTTTGCGAAAAATTAAGTTTTTTATTTATTTTTTGTTTTGATTAAAGGATGAATGCGTAGCACCCTACTCACCATAAGAACATTTCCATCGAATGGAAGAAGAGGGCTTTAAACCCTAACTTTCATTCTTATGATTGGACCGGCCAAGGGGCCAACGCCTTATTGAAATATGATAAATCTACAAACTAGTTGATCTACATCATCATATCACATATATAAAATTAATCTAACTAAAAATATATTTTGCAACATCTCATGTATCATATCCTGCATGATTTTAGATCTAAATTATCTATAAATATTGCTAAAGGAGATAAGATTAAATTTAATCACTATCAAATTAAATTTATTCTAGATAATTTTGTATAAGAACTATTTTTAACAAACTAGTCTAAAAAATGCAATCTATCATATCTCATATGATATAATTAAATAAATTTATTTTCTTATTTTTTAGATCTAACTTATAATATTTATAATATCAAAAATTAGTAAATAAATAGTCTAAAAATTATAATTAATTAAATTAAAATTATGATTATGGCTAGACTATACATAGAATATTCTATTCTAGTCTAGTATGACATCTTCTCATACATAATGCGATTAGATTAACTATTTAATTTTTTAATTTTTTATTTTCAATCTAATCACATATAGTGTGATATCGTAAAAATCATCTAATTATCAAATTAAAAATAAATTAAAATTAGGATATAGATAAATTATGAAAGCTAGCTCTGATACCTAGTTGAAAAGGAAAAAACCTGCTTTTTGGATTAGGTTTGTGTCAATTGATTAGATCAGTGAGGAATATTATTAAAAAATTTTTTTTCTAAGATCCTAATTAGATCTATAGACTCTTTAGATTTGTAATCTTATTTGATGTTGATATAAAAATAGAATAAAGATAAAAATTTAAATTTAATTTAATTATAATTTTTATTTTGGAATAATCCAATTATTCTGTGATGATGTCCAGAAATGTTTTGCCTAAGGTTCTGGATGTTAGCGCATGCAGCACTGGCCTCTACTAGTTATCCACGTCGGGCAGAAATTTGGAGATCTTTTTCTTTTCAATCAATCTCTATAAATCAGATATAGATACTGATCTTGAATATCTTCAAAACTGCTTTTTAAAGAACTACCATTGTCTCTGTAGTAGTTATTGCTTCTGCTTTTTTTGGCGTCTTTTACTTACATTGGATACACCTTATTATATGCCAAATCCCTTGGGTGTGGAAGAGAAGAGAGAGAATAGAGGGTGGGCATGGAGAAGAGGAAGAGAGGCTCTGGTGTGTGGGCTAAAGGCAGAAGCATTAAAAAAGCCTAGGCACAGATAGGAATTTATATAGACCTAAAACTGTGCCATGTAGTTGGACATCATCCCGTCCAATCACGGCCTTTTGAGCAATCTGATTAATTTGAATTGATGGGATGGATATCATCTAACAATTAGATGAGAAGACCCTCAGAAGAAATTGCTTCTAAGGTGGCACCAAGATGGGTTCAACAGAGTTTCTTGGTGCCACGAGTTTAATGCCCTGAAGCAACCTGGAGTCCCATCTATATGGGACCGTCTTTTATCCTCATGGGGATGGCAATGCCTCCTATAGCATGCACCTCTTCCTATCGTGCATTTAGTAGGGCAGGCCCCAGGTACTCTTATAGCGGCATGACAATGGGCAGATGTCCAAGTATCTAAGGGTCAATTATTTGACCAATTTCCAAAAACGAATTAACAGGGTGATGAAATGATAGGTATTATCTTAAAATTTATCTGTAATGAATTAAGACAAATCTTTTCTGCTCTGAACGAGCTCTAGTCTAAATAAGTAAAGATTCTGAGTAAGTTCAACACATTTTGGGGCTTCAGTCGAAGATAAGCTTTAATGATTTAAGGAGAAGCATGTCAGGTCAATCATGTGCTAGCAACGATTTTTTTTTTGCACCTAATTGAATCTTATTCAAATCGAATTAAACTATTGTTTCAAATTTGATGACATCCAGATGCAACATCCTTGTTTGTGCAACAAGTTTAGGTTCCAATTCTGTATGGTAATGGGAGTTATATGCAATCTTATGGATTGATATATACGAAATAGTTTATCGATGGAATCAAAACTTTTCTAAATTTAGACATCTAGTATGATCGATTCATACAAGATAATTTGTAATTGCTTCCAAAATCCAGCCAGTTGAACGTAGCAGATATGCTGGCAAATCCCAAAGAATTGAAAGCGAACTTCGGGATGTAGGTTATCTGTGTGTTATTTTGCCTCTTTTGAGCCACGACGGATTAGGATTAGG
>QRFJ01003712.1:27334-66322 GCA_006176705.1 Cocos nucifera | reverse complement strand
TCAAGTCTAAACCAGATGTAATCGCAGAGGGTATGTTCCCACACGCTACTGCAGCAACTCCTTACTCCATTCACCCATGCGAGGATCATGTCTCCATCCCTCAAGCCTTCTCTATCCTAAAAGACCCGCATAAATGCATAGATGAGCACTAGAACCAGAGTTCAAGCTATACACTAGGATGCAAAAGAAAAATCGTAAGGGATTAGACTCATAACGAGCATTACCTCCAGAAGGACGTGTCGACTATCTGTTCTTACCAGGTGCCGAGTAGTAGGGCAATTCCCGCTTCCAAATGGAGCGCGCTGTTTGCAGACTGTGAAAGCCTTTCCTTCTATCGACCTCTTCTTTGGTTCTGCCTTCTTCTTCTTTGATCCTACCACATCATTATTTGTTTCACAGACTTCTTTTTCTTTCCATAAGACGTCTTTTTGAAGAAGTCCGTTCCATAGCAAAGAACTGAGCCTTTAGAACCTTCATAGAAAGCTCAGCGTAACAGAACATTTTCATCACTCGGCCAAGGAATCTGAAGTTATTGATGGTAATTCATGATGAATGCCCATATGCATCAGTCAAGATGAGAAAGATATCATTCTGCAGATTCAAGTCCAATTCACACACGACTTTCTCAGCTCTTCATGTCCTTAGATCCATTGTCAGACATGATCTTGGACTGACTGCATTACGCATCTTAGCCTTAAAAAGTCATCTCGGACTTGAATTTGGCGCACAACTCTGTTCACCAAACATCTCCTATAGGTGAGCCAACATTTGGCCGAGCAGTCCCGATAAGTCTTCATGTTGGCCTGGAGCCATCAGACATGAGCCAAAACAGAAGTATTGCCCTTATTGTCTTCGTCAATCCATTGTTCCAAGAGACGCTCTCTGTTCAAGCAATGACGGGTGGTAATGTGGAGGGACCTGTCCAAAACATGGGTTACTTCTCGAAACCCAAACAATTTGAAGTTCCTAAGCCAATATTTATAATTGGGTCAGTCAGTCTATGTGTGTTATAGATACGTGCAAGTGGGTTGACGCAGACATATCCTGTAAGATCAAAGATTCTAGTTAGATATATAATTTGACTTGACCAATTGTTAGGATTTTTTTTTAAAACAAATTAGTCCACTATTTCTCGAATCCACGACACTCCTTTGTAGAGATGCGAAAATCTCCGCGATTGAATGATTTTAGTGGTTGTCGTCTCACCAACTGACTCATCACCTCAACTAACAGTTATTGTATGGTTAGCCAATGATGACAACTCTTTTCAATGATTCTCTAATCATGGTGCACCAAACTTGGTCTCTATTCAGAATTCTCACGTATCCGGAATATTGATCCACTCCTTAGTTAAGTCATGACCACCATTGCAATAGACGGGTCCTAATTGGTCTCTCACGTATCCGAATATTGAGCTAAATCATCCTCCAGCCCATAGCATCCAATGCCTAATAACTGGTTGGTCTTCCCGGGGCAATTAGCCACTGTGATCCAGCCGGAACAATCAACCCCGAAGGGCCTGCACGTCTAAACAATGGTGGAAGACCACGGACTTAATCTTTTCTTAGGGAGAATTATTTCAGTCTCATTAAACTAGAGACTGGCTTAGTCATAACTAATTTGACTAAACGCTGTTGCATGGGTCAGCTGATTATTGAACCACCTCAGATCAGAACTGTGTCAACAGATATGGCCCAGGTAACGTAGACCGGTGGAAGGAAATATCGCACGTTAAACTCGCACAAGAAGCATTCAGGTCGAAGTAGCTTCCAATTAAAAACCAGCGGTCGTCATGCCAACTACCTTTAGACACCCATAATTGAGTCAGAACCAATTAGGTAAGCCTACAACCAGTACTCTAACCTCTAAGACTAATTAGGTCTTTGCTTGACAGTGACTCGATCTTGACCCAACTTGAATCCATTACGCGCAGAGTTTTAAGCATTGTATGATCACCATCTAACCAACTTTGATTCGATTACGATCAACGCGCTTAGACCTAATTAGCGTCTCCAAGCCCGAACCGCAGATTAGGTAAATATCAATTGAGATCGTGAATCTGCGAGATTTATTAGCGACTATGATTTGATATTCCAATAAACTGAATTCTTAATTTAAAGTTGGCGTTCATTAAAACCAATAATATTGCACAATAAATCAGGGTTTCAGGATCTAGTTTTGCAGAAAGTAAGTTTGTGGTTTCTGATAAGAGCGAACACGCAGACCCCTACACATCATAAGAATAACCCCATCGGAAATGGAAAGAGAGCCTTTTAAACCCTCTCATTCTGTCGACCGACGGCTAAAGAGAACGCGCTTAATCCAGGGAACATTCAATACTAAAAACATTATAATCTATAGTATATATCTCATATACAAGTAATCAATCGATGGCATATTTTGCATAACATCTCATGTAATCATATCAGATATTTCAATCAATTATCAACATAATAATCTAAAAATAGATTATAAATTGACCTAATCAAATAATTCTAATCTAGACAATTATGTAGAACTATTCTAGACAACAGTACATCAATTGCATTCTATATATCTCATATACATTAAAATAATAATTTTTATCTGTTATCTGATGCTGTATTATCAAAGACTATATTACAAATATATCAAGAATGACATGTCAGACTGAGACGATCTAAAATACTGATTTAAATTCAGATTAAATCAAAACATGCAAAACTATTCCTATAGAACTATTCTATTCTAGTACATAGATCAGCATATCTCATTTCTTAGTCCACAATATTTAATTTTAAATTTTTTTTGATTTTAGATCTGATCACACTCATGTGACATCTAAAAATCACTTATATTTCTAATTAAATAAAATTAAAATCAATCTAAACAATTTTAGAACCATGGCTCTGATAGCCACGATTAAAGGCGAATCCTATTCCCGGTCCAGGTTCATCCAGATCTGATTAGCACTCAAGAGATATAGTTGCGAGAAAATGTATTTTGTATGTCGTCTCATGATCTTTTTTACGAGCAATACATCACATCCTGGGATTGGGTTTTTTTGATCTAATTCTTATTATTTTAAATAAAATAAATAAAATAAGATAAATTAAATCAAATTTATTTACCTTGATTTGGGTAATCCTATTACCCTGTAGAGATCCTGATTGCCAGCGGAAGGTTTCTGGATCAAGCCACGCCAAGCGCCTGGCCTCATACCGTACCACTTAGGTGGATCTGGAGGATCCTATTCTTCTCTATCACAACCTCCAAAAATTAGATCTGGATCTGATGCAAAGGATCTTCAAAATCTTTGGCAAGATCTGCAGTCGTCCTTTGCAGCGAGCCCAGCTCTTCTTGCTTTTGATCGCCTTTCTTTAGATCTGAAATCGCAAAACCAAACCTAAGTCCAAAAATCTTTGTGGATGGGAAGCAAGGGGAGAACAGATTATGCAGGAGAAGGAGGGGAGAGGCAGCCTTGGGCGTGCTATTGCATTCGCATCGGAATTAGGGTTGGGCCAGGGTCTTGTTATAACCTCTTTGATCCAACTCCTCTTCTCATCTAACCAACTCAACTAACCTTTGTGAAATCAGATCTAATCTGATTGTGTTGATATGACAGCCTGGATTCCTCCTTGAGTAGGGCGCCTAGAGACAGTCAAACTGGATTCTATCCTGAAACTCTGATTGAATCCAAAATGGGGTGGAGTCCTGTGCCAACAAGGATCCTAGCGCTCCTACTATAGCTCACGCCACCTTGGCGTGCGCCCTTCCCTGCCATGTCTGCAGGGGACAGGCCCCCGCACTCTCCAATAGGCTGCAGACATGCTGTCAAAAGTCATAGGGTCAATGGTTAATGTGACCAGTCAAAGGTGAGACTTTGACCAAAGTCAGAAGAGACAGAAAGCAGTGACGCAAAAAGATTCGCAAGTAAGTTGTCTTACAAATAAGACAACCTAATCTACTGGACAACCTCCAAGTCAACAACTGATAGCCATCTGATTGAGCACAAACTCCTTTGGCCTATCAGACAACTTATTTATGAAGTTAACAGAAGAAACGTTAGGTTCAATGAGGCTAGCACGATTCCTAGGAACGTAATTGATCTCTTCAGATCAGTTGAAACTAGATCAGTTCATTGAGACATCACAGATTCAAACCCTTTGTTGTGACCCAGTTAGTTCAGTTCTGTTATGGTAATGGGATATATCATGATCTCTATCATAGACATCATCGAAACCCTTTCGATGGATAAGAACTCTTCTGATCGAACAGCTAGAATGATCGATCATCTAAATCATTCTAATTGCTCCCAAAATCCACCAGTGACACCTAGCAGTATATGGTGGCAACCCATCAGAGCTGAATGCGACCTCTTGGTGCAGCTACCTGTGTGTTCAGTTCTTCTATCTTTGAGCCCCGATCAGATTAGGGTAAGGTGAACTCGTCAAACCTAGTCTCTGTCATATGATGTAATCATTCAGATTCGAGTCCAATGTGAAAATCTAAATAGAAACTCTTTCTAATATTTCACTCTACCATGGCCATGGATTTCTGACTGACTTCTCATGATTCATCATAGGGCTACTCCTCTACCACGAGTAGATAGATTCCATCTTGATGCAATCTAGTTCCTACAATGAACATGCTATAGCCACATACACCTCAGGGTTCCATATGGCTAGGAGACCGAGTAATGGTGTAGTCAAACTATAACACCCTCAAGGTGAACTGTCGATGCATCTCAGGTCAAAGAACCAGACACACTACTGCAGCATCAAGTCAGTCATTGACGAGAAGGTAGACTCCTAATGACTACTCGAGGTGGTCATCTCAGTGCCCTCGTTCTCTAACGAGTACCTGACTCTCGCTCCGGTGTCCCCACACCGTAGACTCAAGACTCATCTACTAAAGAGAAGCGATCGTACACCAACCTTCCGGATCAATCACCATCCTCGTGATGATCCTACGATCAGGAGCTGTTTATGAGTTAATAATGATTATTCATGTCTTAAATTTTCAACTCTTGAAAATATGAATTATCATTACCATTAACTCAAAGGATGTATCACAGACACTAAATACACATATGTGATAGAAAATAACCCATTTTATTTATTATAGTCAAAATTATAATTTTGCCCCTAGAAGTGTATTACAAGTGTCAGCCAATTCTGCCTTCTAGGGCACATATATCTAACATCTTATTGAGCACAAACCCTTTTGGCTCAGTCAGGACAACTATTTATGATAGTAAAAGAAAAATGTTAGGTTCAATCGAGTGCTAGCATGATTTTCTTGAACCTAATTGAATCTCATTTAGATCAATTAAACTGGATTAGTTCAATTGATGATCACCAAATTAAAAACCTTGTTTGTGTGACCCAGGTAGGTTCAGTTTTGTATGGTAATGGTTGTTATGATCCTATCATCGACAATCATCGAAACTCTTTGATGGATCGAACTTTCTAATTCGAACAGCTAGAATGATCGATCATCTAAATCATTCTAATTGCTCCCAAAATCTACCAATGACACCTAGAAATATATGGTGGCAATCCATTAGAGCTGAATGTGAACCTCTTGGTGCAGCTATCTGTGTGATTAAGTTCTTTTATCTTGAGCCCTGATCAATTAGGGTTTAAGTGAACTCGTCAAACCCTAGTCTCTGTCATATGATGTAATCATTACCCTTCAAGTCTGATGTGAAACCTAAATAGAAATCTTTCTATTATTCCACTCTGCCAATGGCCATGGGCTTCTGGACCTGATTCTCATGATCATCATAGGGTGCTCCTCTATCAATCGGAGATAGATAGATTCCATCTGAACGATCCAGTTCCTACGAGATGAACATGCTATAGCCAACATACATCTCAGGGTTCCGTATGCTAGGAGACCAGTTATAGTGTAGTCAAACTATAATACCCTCAAGATGAACTACCGATGCACCTCAGGTCAAAGAATCAGACACACCACTACAGCATCGAGTCAGTCATTGATGAGAAGGTAGACTTCCTAATGACTACTCGAGGTGGTCATGTTCAGTACCCTCATTCTCTAATGAGTACCTATACTCTCACTCCGATGTCTCCATACCATAGACTCAAGACTCATCTACTAAAAGAAAGTGATTGTACACCAACCTTTCGGATTAATCACCATCCTCATGATGATCCTATGGTCGGGAGCATTTTATGAGTTAATAATGATTTATTTATGTCTTAAATTTTTAACTCTTGAAAATATGAATTATCATTACTATTAACTCAAAGAATGTATCACAGACACTAAATACACATATGTGATAGAAAATAACCCATTTTATTGATTTTAGTCAAAATTATAATTTTGCCCTTAGAAGTGTATTACAAGTGTCAGCCAATTTTGGCTTTTAGGGCATATATATCTAATACTAACTTGCTAATCCAAGCTTGAGAATGATATTGTAAGTCACACACGCATCCAGCCTCGACGAGTCATCCACACGAGCCCACGAATCACGATCAGAAGTCCGATATAGGAAATCAGCATAGTACGCTGGTACTGTGCTGATCCTTCTTTGATGGTTGATCTGGAACCATCTTTCTCAAATCTTGGACTCTTCAATTTTTGGAAGAGAGGAAAAAATATTTTAAACCTGAGACATCTCTCAAAAATCTCTGAAGGAGGAAAAGATCAAAGAAAAAATCCTAGAAGAACCCTTCTTCTTCTTCTTTGTTCTCTCACTTAGACACCTAGATTGGTGTCCATGAAATCCCCATGCCCCAATACTCTTTCTCTCTAATTTCCACACACCCCAAAGATCTCTTACTACTCTAGAATATTTCAAAAAATTAGCTTAAAATTCATCCTATATAGAGAGAAATAGAGGAGTCCTTGTCTAGGTCAAATACCTAGATAAGAAATGTCCAAATTAGGCAAGACAAGGGGTGTTTAACTCTTGGGTTCCCCCTCCTTCTTTTCTACTATGGATCACCAAGTTTTGTCATACAAAAACCATCTAAAAGACATGGAAATCCAAAAAAAAATTTGGATGGAATCAGTGCACTATAGGAATAGTTTTGGTTTTCTAAAATTCTATCTCATAGAATTTGAAATCAAAACCAATTCGTACTTTGGCTTGGTCCACACTTAATTTACCATGCAAGAAAGAAAGAGGACTTTGAAACATGGTGGGATTCTCTTGGGCATGGAGAATTCATGCAAAATCAAAGGGAGCATGAAGGGTTGGCATTGGGACTAAGATGGCGCAAGGAGGGAAGTTCTTAATCTTACTAGGATTCTTATTGTGACTTGGTCCAACATGATTTCTCAAACCAAATAAAACTAGAATTAATTCAACTAAATTAAATTTGATCCTAAACTAATTAAGAATTTAATTAAATTTAATTTTAATTTAATTTTCTAATCAAATTAGAAAATTAGATTAACCCAAGTCTTTGTTGAACTTGGACTACTTCTTCCTTGCACTTGGCATATCCAATAAACCAAAACTTGATCCAATCAAATCAAAATTAAATTTAATTAAATTATATTTAATTAAACTTAATCTTAGCTTTTTGGCTTAATCAAATTAAGTCAATTAGTAATCTAATTGCTAGTCGATCCTCCTGCAATACTTGCACTAGGTTAAACATCAATCGTATTGATCGTTTAACCCTAGAACGATTCTTAATCATTGATCAACCATCCGATTAGATCATGAACTCTAATGTGTGTGACCTCGTAGGTCCAAACCTAAGCTGGTAGTACTAGAATAAATTTTTATACTAATCGAAGTGACCATCTAGCAATGATATCTAACAGTCGGATAGTTTGCATGTGTATAACAATATCCTTAGAACCCATACAGATATAGTTTCAATATAATTCATCCCCTTGACCAAAATACTGGTAGAATACATCAGAGTTCAACTATCAACTTGGATAAAGTTGACCATTCATCTAAGCTATGGCACCAGTACTGTCACAGTAGAGCAGGACCAAACCATCTAAGGAGGGTGCTACTCTGAGTTCGTTGATAAACTTTCTCAGCTACATAGCTTCCTTCACAACATCTGATGGTGCGATGTACTCTACTTCACAAACAGTCTAAAATAGTATGCTGTTTGAAACTCTTCCAGTAAATAGCTTCATCATTTAGAGTAAAAATATATCCTGACATGCTTCTGCTGTCATCATGGTTAGATTGAAAGCTGAAGTCTGTAAACCACACAAGTTTCAGATCTGACTCACCATAAACCAACCATTGGTCCTTAGTATTTCTCAAATACTTAAAGATGGTTTTAACCACTTTTCAGTGATTTTCTCTTGGGTCAGACAGGTATCTACTTACTACTCCAAGTGAGTATGCCATGTTTGATCTCGTACATGTTATGGCGTACATGATAGATCCCACTATCGAAGAATAGGAGACTCTACAATATGCTCTCTCTCTTTAGGAGTTGTCAAACAATTCTTCTTATAGAGAGAAATTTCATGGTCTATCAAAAAATAGCTCCTTTTGGAGTTCTCCATTTGAACCTCTTCAGCACAGTATCTATGTATGTAGACTGGGATAACCCAAGCATCCTTTTAGATCTATTCCTATAGATCTTCATCCCTAGGATATAGGATGCTTCATCCAAGTCCTTCATGAAGAACTATGATGACAATCAGACTTTTATTCCCTACAGTGCGGGGATGCCATTCTCGATTAAGAGAATGTCATCCATATACAAGACAAGGAATACCACTACTAGATCAATTGCCCATTTATAAATGCAGGGCTCTTCTCCATTCTTAATGAAGCCATATATTTTGATCCTCTTATCAAAATGCATGTTCTAACTCCGAGATGCCTGCTTCAATCCATAAATAGATATCTGAAGCTTGCACATCTTGGACTCATCTATGGATGTGAACCCCTCAGGTTGTATCATATACACCTCTTCGATCAGCTCTTCATTTAGGAAAGCTGTCTTTACATCCATCTACCAAATCTCATAGTCTAGATGGGTAGCTATCACAAGCATTATTTGAATGAATTTGAGCATTGCCATGGAAAAAAATATTTTTTCATAATTAATACCATAATGTTGATGCAGTCTAAGGAATCGACCCAACCAGCCTCTCTTGATGAGCTTTTCGATCTCATCATGGAGCTGAATGCATTCTTTGGTATCGTGGTCGTGGTCATGATGGTAGAGACAGTATTTGCTAGAATTGTACTTGCCAAAATGAGTGCGCATCCTTTCATGCCTCAATAGTTGCTCCTTGATCTTCAACAATACTTGTATTTTTGGAGCACTGAGGGGAGTATAGTTATGAAACATTCTGGAGGGAGAACTTCTTCGTGCCCTTCTATCGGAGATTCTTTGACAATGAGCTTGAGGAGAAGTTTGGACTTGCTTGCACTCATGGGGAGTCCGTGAGCACGGTCGAACTTCATTCGGTCCTCCATCAGCCATGGATTTATTAGACTCGCCCGTCTACCGCTCTTCTATGGCTTCCTCATCTTTCAATTTGAAGGCTTCTTCCACTCGGGCATATCCTTCAGCCTGAGCTAACAGATCAATAAAGTTCTTAGGATACTTCTTCTCTAGGAAGAACAATAAATCATTCTTCTGAGGGCCACCCTTGAGTGCGGCTATTGCAATAGACTGGTCTAGGTTTTGGACCTCTAATGCAGCAACATTAAATTGGATGACATAAGCCCAGATAGATCCTCCCTCTTTCTGCTTGATATTCATAAGAAAATTCAAACTTCGGTGCAGACGTCGACTGCTGATGAAGTGAACCGCAAACTAATGGATCATTTGATCGAAGAAAAAGATGGTACCCAACTTAAGTGTTGAGTACCAATTTCTTATTGCTCCTTTTAAGATAGATGGAAAAGCTCGGCATAAGATGGCATCTGATATGCCATGGAGCAGCATCATGATTTGAAAGGCCTCCAAGTGATCGACTAGATCATAAGGTTCCATCGTAGCTTTCAAATTAGGGGATCTTGAAGTTTGGCAAAATAGGCTCTTGCATAATTCTAGGAGAGAAAGGAGGATCGATGCAAACATCATCATGATGAGCTGGGGTGATGTGGTGGAGTTTCTCAATCGATCAATCCATCTCCCATAATTTTTGATTGAGGACATCATCTTGATTGTAGATCTTGGAAGGCTTTTGGCTGAAGATGGGGAAGGTCTTTTCTTAAGAAGAATCAGGATCCGATCACAGATCGTCTACTCTCTATTTCTTCTTTCCAGAGGTGACGGGTATGCTAGCCCAAGTGCTCCTCCTTGGGATCGGTTTCTAACATATCGATGGTGGGTTTCCTGATGGAACCACCATCGAAGGCTGCCGCATGGCCTGCACCATTTTGGTGAAGCCCTGAACCCGCTGCGTTAGCAGATTAAATTGCTCCAAATCTACCACGGCGATCGGTGGAGGAGGAGGTTGAAGCACCGATGATGGAGCAAGAATGGATGGATCTGGTTCAAATCTAATGGCAGAAGTGGTAGATCTTTGGGTAGTCACCTTCTTTGGAGGCATTTCTTAGGATTGAGGAAGAGGATGAAAATGAACCTTGAAGAAGATGATCCATAGGATCAACTGAGTACTCCTTTAAGAACAAGAATACCTTAGGAACAGAGGAGCCCTCCTTCTAGCATCAATCCTATTGGTGCAGAATCTGGTTGACGTCAAATTGGACTGGAGTTGAGAAAGAAGAGGTCAACGTCGATGATCTGCAAAATAAACTCCCATCTAGAGTGGGTGGTGGTGGCTCTGGCAGGACCCTCCGATGATCATGTTAGCTCTTCTGACCAATAGATGTCGAGTGCTCAGGAAAGAACTCAGTAGAGTTTTGGAAAGAAGAAGAAAGCTTAGAGAAAATGTATCTAGAGGGTCGCCTTTTATAGACGAAGCCTGTAGTAGACTGATAGTGACAGTCATAACCATCCAATAGTGGGCTACTCAGGGCCACATGGGATTTGTTATGGAAAGAGGCATCGCCTGTAGTAGACTGATAGTGACAGCCATAATCGTCTGATAGTGGGCCGCTCAGCACCATGCGGAGTTTGTTACGGAGAGAGGTGGCACATGTAGCAGACTGATAGTGACAGTTAGAACCATTCGATAATGGATCACTAGTGGCCATGCGGAGTTTGTTATGGAGAGAGATGCTACCTGTAGCAGATCGATAGTGACAGTTGTAACCATCCGATAATGGGCCACTCAGAGCCACGTGGAGTTTGTTATAGAGAGAGGTGTCCATTGTCATGATGTGCCCATTCGTCGAGATTTAATAGTCGAAGTTCGGGGGAAGGAGGCGTTGGTTGGTGAAGAGCTTTGACATATATCAATTCTAGAGGAGTTTGGACTCCTAAAGGAAATATGGCTAGAGAAGATCATCCGAGAGGAATGCTTGTTGAAATCTGAAAGTAATCTGTTGGAGGAATTTGGATTGAGTTCGACTGATGGAGAAGTCCGAAGGGAGTTCGATTGATGGAGATGTTTGACTGAAGGAGAAGTCTGGGAGAAGTTCAGTTGAAGGAAAAATTTGGAAGGAGTCCAACTGATGAAGAAGTTCGACTAAAAGAGAAGTTTGGAAGAAGTTCAGTTGAAGAAGAAGTCCGAAAGGACTTCGACCACTGGAGGAGTCCGAGAGGGGTTAGACCGCTGGAGGAGTTCGGCCGCTAGAGGAGTCTGAGAGGGGTTCAATCGCTAGAGGAGTTTGACTGCTGAAGGAGTCTGGAAGGGGTTCAGCCACTGGAGGAAAATCCATCGAAGCTTCATGATTTCAGTACATTGGTAGCATCAACTGAACTTCGCGGAGCAGGTTATCCCATATATAAAAGAAATGGACTAGATGTGGAGTTGAGCACATGACGGAAGATAACCAATTATTCTCTGAAGTAATATGGAGTGAAGGGAAATCCTGATTTCGGTCCAGGTTCGTCCAGATCTGATCAGATCAAGAGATATATTTCAAAAATTTTCTCTTGATCTCAATCAGATCTTGATATGTTTCAGATCTGATTCTTATTATTTTAATAAATAAAATAAAATAAGATAAATTAAATCAAATTTAATTTACCTTGATTTGGGTAATCCTATTACCCTGTAGATGATCCTGATTGCAGCGGAAGGTTCTGGATCTAGCCACGCAAGCGCCTGGCCTCTACCGGTATCCACTCAGGGTTGGATCTGGAGATCCTCTTCTTCTCTATCACACCTCCAAAAATCAGATCTGGATCTGATCTGGAGGATCTTCAAAACTCTTTTGAAGATCAGCAGTCGTCCTTTTGCAGCAGCGCAGCCTTCTTGCTTTTGATCGCCTTTCCTTTGATCTGAATCGCACCAACCTAAGTCCAAAACTCTTTTGGACGTGGAGAGGAAGGGAGAAGAGACTTTGGCATGGAGAAGGAGGGGAGAGGCAGCCTTGGGGCGTGGGGTTTTCTCAATTGAATTCATTCACTTGAATTAGGGTTGGGCGCAGGGTCTTATTTATAGACTCTTGTGATCCAACTCCTCTTCCTTCTCCAACCAATCACAACCCTTTGTGAAATCAGATCTAAATCTGATTGGTGGAATAGAGTCCCCTGGATTCCTCCTTAGAGGGCGCCTAAGACCAGTCAAACTTGGATTCTTAGGAGAACTCTAATTGGAATCCAAAAGGGAGATGGAGTCCTTGTCCAACAAGGACTCCTAGGCGCCTCCAACTTGGGCACACGCCACCCTTGGCGTGCGCCCTTCCTCCTTGCCAGGTTCTGGCAGGGGGACAGGCCCCCACCAGCTCTCCAATAGGTGCATGACATGTGGTCAAAAGTCAAAGTGTCAATGGTCAACATTTGACCAGTCAAAGGTAGACTTTTGACCAAAGTCAAAGAACAAGAAATGGCAGGTGACCAAAAATGGCAGGTAATGTCTTACAAAATAAGACAACCTTTTCTGACTTGGACAACCTCCAGTCAGACCATATGAAGGCCTCTGATTGAGCACAAACTCCTTTGGCTCAGTCAGGACAACTTATTTATGATAGTAAAAGAAGAACGTTAGGTTCAATCGAGTGCTAGCACGATTTTTCTTGAACCTAATTGAATCTCATTCAGATCAATTGAACTAGATCAGTTCAATTGATGATCACCAGATTCAAACCCTTGTTTGTGTGACCCAGTTAGGTTCAGTTCTGTATGGTAATGGGATATGTCATGATCTCTATCATCGACATCATCGAAACTCCTTTCGATGGATCAGAACTCTTCTGATTCGAACAGCTAGAATGATCGATCATCTAAATCATTCTAATTGCTCCCAAAATCCACCAGTGACACCTAGCAGTATATGGTGGCAACCCATCAGAGCTGAATGCGAACCTCTTGGTGCAGCTACCTGTGTGATTAAGTTCTTCTATCTTGAGCCCCGATCAGATTAGGGTTAAGGTGAACTCGTCAAACCCTAGTCTCTGTCATATGATGTAATCATTCGATTCGAAGTCCAATGTGAAAATCTAAATAGAAACTCTTTCTATTATTTCACTCTGCCATGGCCATGGGCTTCTGGACTTGATTCTCATGATCATCATAGGGCTGCTCCTCTACCACCGAGGTAGATAGATTCCATCTTGATGCAATCCAGTTCCTACAATGAACATGCTATAGCCAACATACACCTCAGGGTTCCATATGGCTAGGAGACCGAGTAATGGTGTAGTCAAACTATAACACCCTCAAGGTGAACTGCCGATGCATCCTCAGGTCAAAGAACCAGACACACTACTGCAGCATCGAGTCAGTCATTGACGAGAAGGTAGACTTCCTAATGACTACTCGAGGTGGTCACGCTCAGTGCCCTCGTTCTCTAACGAGTACCTGTACTCTCGCTCCGGTGTCTCCACACCGTAGACTCAAGACTCATCTACTAAAGAGAAGCGATTGTACACCAACCTTCCGGATCAATCACCATCCTCGTGATGATCCTATGGTCGGAAGCATTTTATGAGTTAATAATGATTATTCATGTCTTAAATTTTCAACTCTTGAAAATATGAATTATCATTACCATTAACTCAAAGGATGTATCACAGACACTAAATACACATATGTGATAGAAAATAACCCATTTTATTGATTATAGTCAAAATTATAATTTTGCCCCTAGAAGTGTATTACAAGTGTCAGCCAATTCTGGCTTCTAGGGCACATATATCTAACAATCTCCCACTTGTCCTAAAGCCAATTGGCTACAAGTCTAAGTCCCATCTTCTCAAGGTGGGCTTCGATCTTCTGCTGGCCCAACGGCTTTGTAAGTGGGTCTGCCACATTATCTGCGGAGTTGACTCTCTTGACCTCAAACGTAACCTTTCTCAAGGTAATCGCAGGATGAGGCATGATATCGATTGTTTTGCTTGGAACTCCTTCCAGCATCAAAACAGTCTGCCAGATGTCGACTTTCGATCATCTATATCGGACATGAAATCCGAGTCTGTGTATCCCTGGACTTGGAGTTCTCCGTTTACCAAAGACCAACATCATATCCTTAGTTCTTCTCAAGTACTTAAGGATACATTTCACAGAAGTCCAGTGTTCTTCACCTGGATTTGACTGATATCTGCTTGTGACACTCACAGCATGGGCTATATCAGGTCGTGTACATAGCATGGCATACATGAGGCTCCCTATTGCAGAAGCATAAGGGATCTTGCTCATGCGTTCTATTTCCTCAGGTGTGCTGGGGCACATCTTCTTGGAAAGATGAATACCATGTCTGAAGGGTATTAATCCCCTCTTAGAGTTTTCCATACTAAACCTCTTTAGTACTTCCTCTATGTACATCTTCTGTGAAAGTCCTAGCATCCTATTCGGTCTATCCCTATAGACCTTAATTCCTAGAATAAAGGATGCTTCACCTAGGTCTTTCATGGAGAATTCCTTGGACAACCACATTTTGACTGATGTCAACATGGGAATATCATTCCCAATAAGGAGGATGTCATCCACGTACAATACGAGGAAGACAACAGCGCTCCCACTGACCCTTTTTGAAAACACATGGTTCCTCTTCATTTTTGATGAAACCAAACTTTTTTGATCACATCATTGAAACGAGTGTTCCAGCTCCGAGATGCTTGCTTAAGTCCATATATGGACCTTTGCAGCTTGCAAACCTTGTGATCAGTATCACTGGATGTGAAACCTAGCGGCTGTTCCATATAGATATCTTCCTCAAGATATCCATTTAAGAATGCCGTTTTTCACGTCCATTTGCCATATTTCATAATCGAAATAGGCTGCAACGGCAAGCAATGTGCGGATGGATTTTAGCATAGCTACTGGGAAAAGGTATCCTGATAGTCAATGCCTTCGCGTTGACTATAACCTTTTGCCACTAGTCTAGCCTTGAATGTCTCCACATTCCCATCTGCACCAATCTTTCTCTTGAAGATCCATTTACACCCAATAGGTACTATACCTTCTGGTGGATCTACCAAGGTCCAGACTTGGTTTGAGTGCATCGAGTCAATTTCTGACTGCATTGCCTCTAAGCCATTTCTCGGAGTCGATATCTGATATCGCCTCGTTGTAGGTTTTGGGATCATCACCATGAGCACCATTACCTACGAGGAACATTTTCCTCTACTTCCTCTGAAATAATACCTAAGTATCTTTCAGGGGGACGGAAAACTCTTTCCGATCTACGAGGTGGAGGAGGTAGTGTTCTTATTGGCTCAACCTGATTTGGTTCCAATTGGTCCTTAGCTCGTTGTACTTGTGAGACTTTCTCATCAAGCTTAATCTGCTTTCCAATGCCGCTATCTTGAATAAACTATTTTTCAAGAAAGATGGCATGTCGACTCACAATCACATTGTGGTCTTCTGGAATGTAGAAATAGTATCCTAATGACTCTTTAGGATATCCTATGAATCGAGCTCTGAAAGGACCTAAACTCTAACTTGTCCGCTTGTTGTCTTTTGACATGAGCCGGACAACCCCAAATTCTGAGATGACTCAGACTTGGTTTCTTACCGTGCCATATCTCATACGGTGTGGTAGGAACGGTTTTAGAGGGAACCCTATTCAGTAGATAAATTGAAGTTAACAATGAATGTCCCCAAAGAAAATCAGGGAGGTCTGTGAAGCTCATCATGGATCGAACCATATCCAATAGAGTCCGATTTCTCCGTTCTGAAACCCCGTTGAGTTGAGGTGTTCCTGGTGGAGTCCATTGAGAGACTATGCCATTTTCCTTAAGATAGTCTAGGAATTCCCGGCTAAGGTATTCACCTCCTCGATCTGATCGAAGAACCTTAATGGGTTTTCCAGTTTGTTTTTCTACTTCATGTCTGAATTCTTTGAACTTTTCAAAAGCTTCAGACTTGTGTCTCATAAGATACACATACCCATACCTAGACAGATCATCGGTAAAGGTAATGAAGTAGACAAAATTGCCTCTAGCCGGCACATCAAATGGGCCGCACACATCAGTATGTACTAGGGCAAGGAGATCTGTGGCCCTCTCCCCATGTCCAACAAAAAAGGGAGTTTAGTCATTTTGCCTTGAAGACAAGATTCACAAGTTGGATATGACTCAAAGTCAATGGACTCAATAGCCCATTTTTCTCCAATTTGTTGATCCTATCTTCTGCTATATGACCTAATCTCAGGTGCCATAGATATCTGTCGTTTGGACTATCCCTAGGTCGTTTGGCATTCACGTTTTGCTCGATAGTTAAAATAGGTACATCAATATGTAGCTGATAAAGACCATTAATAAGGAAACCATTTGCAATTTTATTTCTTTCATAAAGAATGTTACAATGGTCCTTAAAGAAGGTGAATCACATAACCTTCTTGTGCTAAGCATGAAACAGAAATCAAATTCCTGCTAGCTGCAGGCACATAATAACAGTCTTTTAAAAACTAAGTCTAAACCAGATGGTAATCGAAGAGGGTATGTTCCCACGGCTACTGCAGCAACTCTTGCTCCATTACCGATGCGTAGGATCATGTCTCCATCCCTCAGCCTCCTGCTATCCTCAAGACCCTGCATGGAAGTGCACAGATGAGCACTAGAACCAGAGTCAAGCACCCAACTGGATGCAGAAGAAACCGTAAGGTTAGACTCAATAACGAGCATACCTCCAGAAGGACCTTCCTTCTTGTTCTTCAGGGTGGCCAGGTAAGTAGGGCAGTTCCGCTTCCAATGGCCGTCGCTGTTGCAATGGAAACACTTTCCTTTGCCATCGGCCTTTTTTCTTCGGTTCTGCCTTCTTCTTCTTTGATCCTTCCACCTTTTGCTTTTTCACAGACTTCTTTTTCTTTCCATAAGACTTTCTTTTGGAAGAAGTCCGTTCCATAGCAAGAACTGAGCCTTTAGAACCTTTCATAGAAAGCTCAGCGGTAACCAGCATATTCATTAATTCTCGGCCAAGGAATTTTGAAGTTTATGCATGTGGTAATTCATGATGAATTGCCCATATGCATCAGTCAAGGATTGCAGAATAATATCGTTCTGCAGATCCAAGTCCAACTTCACACCGAGCTTCTCAAGCTCTTCCATGTCCTTGATCATTGTCAGACAGTGATCTTGGACTGACTGCCCATCACGCATCTTAGCCTTAAAAAGTCATTTCGTGACTTGATATTTGGCTGCGCGACTCTGTTCACCAAACATCTCCTGCAGGTGAGCCAACATTTGGCGAGCAGTCCCGATATCTTCATGTTGGCGCTGGAGCTCATCAGACATCGAGCCCAACATGTAATATCTGGCCTTATTATCTTCGTCAATCCATTTTTCCAGAGACGCTCTCTGTTCAACAGGATGGACGGGCTGGTAAGGTGGGAGGGTCCTGGTCCAAAACATGGGTTAACTTCTCGAAAACCCAAAATAATTTTGTAGTTCCTGAGCCAATCTTTATAATTGGGTCCAGTCAGTCTATGTGTGTCCAGGATACGTGCCAATGGGTTGGACGCAGACATTTTCCTGTAGAGAGTCAAAGATTCTAGTTAGATACTGTAATTTTGACTTGACCAATTTATTTAGGGAATTTTATTTTTAAACAAATTAGCTCCCACTATTTTCTCGGATCCCTACACTCCCTCTGTAGAGATGCGAAAAATCTCCACGATTAATGATTTCTAGTGGGTGGTGCGGTCTCACCAACTGACTCATCACCTCACCTAACAGTTATTGGTGATGGGTTAGCCAATGAGTGAACAACTCTTGTTCAATGATTCTCTAATCATGGTGCACCCAAACTTGGTCTCTAATTCATGAATCTCACCGTATCCGAAATATTGATCCACTCCTTAGTTAAGTCAGACCCACCATTTGCATAGACTGGGTTCCTAATTGAGTCTCTCACCGTATCCGGAAATATTGAGCCCAACTCATCCTCCAGCCCATAGCATCCAATGCCTAATAGACATGGTTGCATCTTCCCGGTGCAACTGAGCCACTGTATCCAGCCGAGAACAATCAACCCCGGGAAGGGCCCGCACATCTACAATGGTGGAAGACCTCAGACTTAATCTTTTCTTAGGGAGAATTGATTCAGGTCTCATTAAACTAGACTTGGCTTAGTCATAACAATTATGACTAACCTAGTGGCATGGGTTAGCTCGGATTATTGACCACCTCAGATCAGAACTGTGTCAACAGATATGGCCAGGTAAGTGAGACCGGTGGAAGGAATATGCCATTAACTCGTACAAGAACGCATTCAGGTCGAGTAGCTTCCAATTAAAAACCAGTCGGTCGTATGTGCCAAACTTACCTTAGACACCAAATTGTTGAGTCAGAACCAATTGGGTTAGCCTACAATCCAGACTCTAACCTCTGAGCCTAATTAGGTCTTGCTTGATCGTGACTCGATCTTGACCCAGACTTAATCCTATTAGGCTGGTCAATTTAAGCATTGTTGATCCCATCTAACCAACTCTTGATTCGGTTTGATCAACCGCTTAGACCTAATTGAGCTACCCAAGCCCGAACCCAGTATTATGAATATGTCTTAGATCTGAAAATTCTCAATTTTAGACCTAATTAATATTTCCATAAACTTAATTCTTAATTAAGTAGGGTTCATAAACAAAATATGCACAATAAATCCTAGGGTTTCAGGATCTAGGGTTTTGCAGAAAGTAAGTTTTGGGTTTCTGATTAAGGACGAACACGCAGCACCCCTACACATCATAAGAACACCCCATCGAATGGGAAGAGAGGGCCTTTAAACCCTTCTTCGTTCTTATGACCGGACGGCCAAGAGGAACGCCTTAATCAGGAACATGTAATACTACAAAATAGTTATTAGATCTATATCATATATCTCATATACAAATTTAGATCTAATCATGGCATATTTTGCATACATCTCATGTATCAAATCATGCATATTTTCAGATCTAAATTATCTCATAATAATCTAAAAAATTAGATTTAAATTGATCTAATCAAAATAAATTCTAATCTAGACAATTATGTAGAACTATTCTACAACTAGTCTAGACATGCATCAATCATATCTCATATGATATTTAAAATTAAATAATTTTTATTTTTGCTATTTTTTAGATGTTATTATAACACTTATAATATCAAAAAATAGTAAATAAAAGATCTAAAATATGATTTAATCAGATTAAATCAAAAATACATGCAAGACTATTCTATAGAACTATTCTATTCTTAGAACTAGTCATGCATATCTTCTAATCTTAGATCCAAATCATTTAATTTTAATTTTTTCTGATTTCAGATCTGATCACATCTCATGTGACATCTAAAATCACTTTATTTTTAATTAAAATAAAATTTAAAATTAGATCTAAACAATTTTAGAACCATGGCTCTGATACCAGTTGAAGGGAAAATCCTGATTTCCCGGTCCAGGTTCGTTCAGATCTGATCAGATCAAGAGATATATTTCAAAAAATTTTTCTCTTGATCTCAATCAGATCTTGATATATTTTAGATCTGAATTCTTATTATTTTAATAAATAAAATAAAATAAGATAAATTAAATCAAATTTAATTTACCTTGATTTGGGTAATCCTATTACCCTGTTGATGATCCTGATTGCAGCGGAAGGTTCTGGATCTAGCCACGCAAGCGCCTGGCCTCTACCGGTATCCACTCAGGTTGGATCTAGGAGATCCTCTTCTTCTCTATCACACCTCCAAAAATTAGATCTGGATCTGATCTGGAGGATCTTCAAAACTCTTTTGAAGATCAGCAGTCGTCCTTTTGCAGCAGCGCAGCCTTCTTGCTTTTGATCGCCTTTCTTTGATCTGAATCGCACCAACCAAGTCCAAAACTCTTTTGGACGTGGAGAGGAAGGGGAGAAGAGACTTGGCATGGAGAAGGAGGGGAGAGGCAGCCTTGGGGCGTGGGGTTTCTTCAATTGATTCATTCACTTGAATTAGAGTTGGGCGCAGGGTCTTATTTATAGACTAACTTGTGATCCAACTCCTCTTCTTCCCAACCAATCACAACCCTTTGTGAAATCAGATCTAAATCTGATTGGTGGGAATAGAGTCCCCTGGATTCCTCCTTAGAGGGCGCCTAAGACCAGTCAAACTTGGATTCTTAGGAGAACTCTAATTGGAATCCAAAAGGGAGATGGAGTCCTTGTCCAACAAGGACTCCTAGGCGCCTCCAACTTGGGCACACGCCACCCTTGGCGTGCGCCCTTCCTCCTTGCCAGGTTCTGGCAGGGGGACAGGCCCCCACCAGCTCTCCAATAGGTGCATGACATGTGGTCAAAAGTCAAAGTGTCAATGGTCAACATTTGACCAGTCAAAGGTAGACTTTTGACCAAAGTCAAAGAACAAGAAATGGCAGGTGACCAAAAATGGCAGGTAATGTCTTACAAAATAAGACAACCTTTTCTGACTTGGACAACCTCCAGTCAGACCATATGAAGGCCTCTGATTGAGCACAAACTCCTTTGGCTCAGTCAGGACAACTTATTTATGATAGTAAAAGAAGAACGTTAGGTTCAATCGAGTGCTAGCACGATTTTTCTTGAACCTAATTGAATCTCATTCAGATCAATTGAACTAGATCAGTTCAATTGATGATCACCAGATTCAAACCCTTGTTTGTGTGACCCAGTTAGGTTCAGTTCTGTATGGTAATGGGATATGTCATGATCTCTATCATCGACATCATCGAAACTCCTTTCGATGGATCAGAACTCTTCTGATTCGAACAGCTAGAATGATCGATCATCTAAATCATTCTAATTGCTCCCAAAATCCACCAGTGACACCTAGCAGTATATGGTGGCAACCCATCAGAGCTGAATGCGAACCTCTTGGTGCAGCTACCTGTGTGATTAAGTTCTTCTATCTTGAGCCCCGATCAGATTAGGGTTAAGGTGAACTCGTCAAACCCTAGTCTCTGTCATATGATGTAATCATTCGATTCGAGTCCAATGTGAAAATCTAAATAGAAACTCTTTCTATTATTTCACTCTACCATGGCCATGGATTTCTGGACTTGATTCTCATGATCATCATAGGGCTGCTCCTCTACCACCGAGGTAGATAGATTCCATCTTGATGCAATCCAGTTCCTACAATGAACATGCTATAGCCAACATACACCTCAGGGTTCCATATGGCTAGGAGACCGAGTAATGGTGTAGTCAAACTATAACACCCTCAAGGTGAACTGCCGATGCATCCTCAGGTCAAAGAACCAGACACACTACTGCAGCATCGAGTCAGTCATTGACGAGAAGGTAGACTCCCTAATGACTACTCGAGGTGGTCACGCTCAGTGCCCTCGTTCTCTAACGAGTACCTGTACTCTCGCTCCGGTGTCTCCACACCGTAGACTCAAGACTCATCTACTAAAGAGAAGCGATTGTACACCAACCTTCCGGATCAATCACCATCCTCGTGATGATCCTATGGTCGGGAGCATTTTATGAGTTAATAATGATTATTCATGTCTTAAATTTTCAACTCTTGAAAATATGAATTATCATTACCATTAACTCAAAGGATGTATCACAGACACTAAATACACATATGTGATAGAAAATAACCCATTTTATTGATTATAGTCAAAATTATAATTTTGCCCCTAGAAGTGTATTACAAGTGTCAGCCAATTCTGGCTTCTAGGGCACATATATCTAACAAGGTTGTACAAATAAAAAAAATTGACCACTCTCTATTTATAGAAATGTTTCATTGTTTTAAGCAATCCTTGTATTGTCCATTGATAAAATTTATTTCTTTAAATATTCTTACTAGTAAATTCATTTGATGATAGCATTAAGTATAGGAAAAGATATGGCAATGTTTATATTATTGATCTTAATGAATTCAAAAATGAAAATATTGGATGTCTTGTTGCTATGAATACTAAAGTAAATGAATCTAGTTGGATATGGCATAATAGGCTAGGTCATGTAAGCATGGACTCATGGTTTAGATTAATCAAGCTTGACTTAGTAAAAGATTTATCCAAAATAAATTTTGAAAATAATAAGATTTGCAAAACATGTCAATTTGCGAAATAAACAAAATCATCTTTCAACTTCAAAATTATTGTCTCAACAACTAGACCTCTAGAGTTACTTTATATAGATTTTTTTGGATCAATTTCAGCTACAAGTCTCGGAGGAAAATGATATGGTTCTATAATAATCGATAATTTTTCAAGATATACTTGGGTTTTGTTTTTATCTTATAAAGATAATTCCTTTGATATGTTTGTTGAGCTATTTAACAAAATCATAAAATAAAAATGTGATGTTTTATATATAAGAAGTGATCATGGCATGAAATTTGAAAGTTTTGTTCTAAGAATGAAATAAACCATAATTTTTCAGCCCCTAGGACATTCCAACAAAATGGGGTGGTGGAAAGAAAGAATAGAATATTAATTGAAATGGCATGGACCATGCGTTGTGAAAGCAACCTCCCAAAATACTTTTGGATGGAAGCTGTTAACACCACATGCTATGTATTAAATAGAGCATTAATAAAACTCTATATAAGCTTTACAAAGGAAAGAAATCTAATATTTCATATTTCAAAGCTTTTGGATGTAGATGCTTCATTTTGATAAATGACAAAGATAAATTAGGTAAATTAGATGCAAAATCAGATGAAGATATTTTTCTAGGCTATTCAACTAATAGTAGAGCATATAGAATGTTTAATAAGGGAACATTAGTTGTAGAAAAATTTATGCATGTTATTTTTGATGAAACTAACTCTCTTAAAGCAAGAGAAGAAGAAATTGATATGGATGCAAATAATTTAGAAAAAAAAATGAAGATTATGACACTTGAAGATATAGCTTCACAAGAACGAGAAGCTGAAAAGCAAGATGTTGAAGAAAGGGAGCAACAACCTCAAGAAGAGCAAGGTACATCTAATTTACCAAAGGAATGGAGCTATGATCACAATCATCCCAAAGAATTAATTATTGGTGATCCATCTCATGAAGTTAAAACTAGATCATCTCTTAGGAAGGCTATGAATCATATTGCATTTGTATCTCACTTACAATCTAAGAATATAATTGAAGCTGAAAAAGACTCAAATTGAATATTAGCAATGCAAGAAGAGTTAAACCAATTTAAAAGAAATAAAGTTTGAAAACTAGTTGAAAGACCTAAAAACTTTCTTGTAATCGAAACTAAATGGGTCTTTAGAAATAAACTTGATGAAAAGGACAATATAATTATAAACAAGGCTAGATTGATGGCATAAGGATACAATCAAGAAGAAGGAATTGACTTTGATGAATCCTTTGCACCTGTAGCTAGACTTGAAGTTATTAGATTGCTCTTGTCATTTGCATGTTTTATGAATTTTAAACTTTTTTAAATAGATGTGAAAAGTGCATTTTTGAATGGACTAATTAAGGAGGAAGTTTATGTAGAGCAACCTCCAGGTTTTGAAAATCAAGAATTGCCAAATCATGTGTATAGACACAAAAAGGCACTCTATGGATTAAAACAAGCTCCTAGGGCTTGGTATGATAGGTTGAGCAAGTTTTTATTAGATAATAACTTTAGAAGAGGAAATATAGACAAAACATTGTTTGTTAAAAGAAAATCAAACAACTTACTAATTGTACAATTATATGTTGATGACATTGTGTTTGGAACTAATAATAAAGATTTGTATAGAGAATTTGCTAGTCTCATGCAGGGAGAGTTCGAGATGAGCATGATGGGGGAACTCAATTTCTTTCTTGAACTCCAAATCAAGCAATCATATGAGGGGATCTTCATCAACCAAAGCAAACACATAAAAGAAATGCTAAAAAAATTTGGGATGGAGAATGTTAGGGAGAGTGGCACCCCTATGAGCACAAGTTGTAAGCTTAACCTAGATTCAAAAGGAAAAGTAGTAGATCCCAAATTATATAGAGATATGATTGGATCTTTGCATTATTTAACTGCAAGTAGGCCTGATATAATATTTAGTGTATGTATGTGTGCACGTTATCAAACAAACCCTAAAGAATCACATGTAGCTGCAGTTAAAAGAATCTTCAAGTATTTGATAAACACTTAAGATGTACTTGTGGTGCTTAAAATAATTTTCACTAGACTTAATTGGATATAGTAATTCAGATTTCACTGAATGTTGCTTAGATAGAAAAAGTACAAGTGGAACATGTCAGTTTCTAAAAGTAAATTTGATCTAATGGTTTAGTAAGAAACAAGACTTAGTAGCCTTATCTATGGCGGAAGCCAAATAAATTGCTACCGGTAGTTGTTGTGCTCAACTATTATGGATCAAACAACAACTAGATGACTATGGTATCACTTGTAACAATATTTCTATTCGATGTGATAATACTAGTGCTATAAATTTAACAAAGAATCCAATATTATACTCAAGAACAAAACATATAGAGGTTATACATCATTTTATTAGAGACATGTACAAAATAATGACATAACTCTTGAGCTTGTGCCAACTGAAAATCAAATTGTAGATATTTTCACTAAACTACTAAATGAAGAAAGGTTTTGTGCCATAAGAAAGCAATTAGGGTTATTTGATCCATATTGTTAAAATTATTGAATATGTTTGTATGGTATGATGTGATGAATTTTTCATAAATCATCCTTACATTAATTCCATTGAAAAAGACATGAGTCATGGCAAGACCTCTTTGACTGAAACTCTAGCCATTAAGTTCTATGCCAAACTGAGTAGACTAAGATAAAAAGTCTTAGTTGACTAAGAACTTAATCTTAGTCGACTAAGTATCGAGAATCCTATTTATAAAATAGAATACCCATGGGATTTTGTTTATTTTCTACTCACCCTTTCTTAGCCATCCCAACTTAGAACCCTAGGGCATCCATTTTCTCTCCAAAAAATTTTCAAGTCAAAGTCCTAAAAACCTTGAGAAAGAGGACTTAGATCCATGACACTAAGGAAGAAGAAACTTTGAACTCATCCTAAGATCACTCCCATTCAACTACGGTTGTACGAGTGGAGGATGAAGAATCATTCGAATGGCCATAATCCGGTCCGATCCTTGTTCCCCCAACCGTGTCTCTACCTTCCTCACCTCCTCCATCGATCGCTCTAACTGCAGGTGCTTCACCATTTTCACTGCCCCATCGTTCCACTCCCGTTCAACCCCTATCTCAGGTCACACCTTCTCCCACAAAGGTGATACCATTTTCTTCAAGGGCTATGACCACTGAAAGAAAGATTGTTTTTGTTTTTCTGGAGAAACAAGGGTTTGAGATTGGGGAGTGCATCAAATTCTAAGGATGGGAGTACTTATGTTTGATGAAATTGCCCACCTACACAAATCTTGTAAGGAAGTTTTATGAAAATGCAAGGATAGGTTCTCAATCTCTGGAATCTGAAGATAAAGGGGTCAAGATACATTTGACAGTGAAAAATCTAGGATAGTTACTGAGGACTCTAGTGGAAGGGGCCAAGAGGTTTGACGATCGATAAAAAGGACTTCGTCTGCTATTTAATCGAGATGATGCTTTAGATTTTGAAGAGATTTTGGCAAAATATTTGAGTACCGAGCATCGTCTTTTACATCACATGGTTTGCAAGATTTTTATCCCCCAGATTGGATGCTTTGATTATGTGACAAGGAATGATGTGGAGATTCCTTATCATATACTAAAGAAAGAAAAATTCAATTTTCCTGCTTTGATGATGAAGACCATGCAAGAGGCAAGAATGAGAGCAAAACTAGCTCTTCCTTATGAAAAGTTCCTAACCATCATATTTAGAGAGTTCGGTGTCGACAGGAGGGTGAATCATTCAAAGAGATGAAGTACTTTGACACATATGATGAAAACTCCTTGAAGAGGATGGATTTCAAAAAGATAAACGAGCAGTGGACCAAAGTTGATGATGAAGAGGAGCCCATGCCAATGTCTGAGCCCATGTTGAGATCTACAGGTCCATCTGTATGGCTTGCGCATTTTGTCTGCCTTGAGAAAGATCAGATTACTAATATTGTATGCCGAGTCATTGATGAGATGTCTGATTGACTTTCTACTTTGGTAGAGCGTGCCCTTGCCAGGCAACATCCTTAGGTGGCTGTGGATCCATCCTCGACTCATCCTGACCCTACCTTAGATTAGGCCATCTATAGTTGTATATCCTTGAGCTTAAAACCTATTTTATATTTGATGTGATATCTGTAATGGTTTAAGCTTCTTTTGATCTTTTGATGTATGCCCATTTGGCCCTATGTTTATGATCAAACTTTGAATATATATGTGAACGAATTTTTCTATTTTTCTCATTTGCACGTGCAATATGTGATGGATTATCTCTTATGTATAATGTACAATGTCTAGTTCTCTTAATGTTCTTAATGTGTAATGTAAATGTTTAGCTTTTTGATAATGACAAAAAGCAGGAGAAGTATAATAATGAGTGAATATAATCTAAAAATTAAATATAAATAACTAATTTAATGTATTTAATTTTAATTGATTCAAATATGGGAAGATGTATTTTTGAAACCTCAAAAATTAATTAGCATAAATTAATAGGGAGTAAATATAAAAATTAAAACATAATTTGAATATAGTGATTATATTCAGGGGGAGCATATGAAATTTGATATGGCATAAATGAATATATTGCATATAAATTGATTGTATGAAAGTTATTTTGAAATTTGAAAGAAAGGTATACTCAAAGAGTTTTGTCATCATCAAAAAGAAGGAGATTGTTGACCCTCGGATTAATTTTGATGATAACAAAAGCATTTGAGTATAATTTGTTAAGTTACTAATATTATTTTGAGGTTGTGTAGTTTTATATTCCATGTATTCATAATGCTCTAAGTGAATTTCATCAATCAAATGGAGTACCACCAATCAAGAGGCTTTTGAAGAAAATCAAGAATTGACACACCCTAGAAAGAATGGTTAATGAGAGATAAATCAAATTTTGGAAGCAAATCTAGCCAACAAAAGAAATTGGAGAAGAAAGACCGTCAAAAACTAAATAGCATGCTTGACATGCAACTTAGTCAACTAAGCCAAGAGTTAGTCGACTATGTATCAGAGAATAGCAGAAGTAGAAAGTATAGAAAAATGAAAATTTAGATCCCAGGAAACTTAGTCGACTAAGTCTGAGACTTAGCCGACTAAGTATCAAAAGATAGTAGAATATAGAGAGCACAGAAAAGCCAGAATTCTGGATCTAGGGGACTTTGTCGAGTAAGTCTCAGAGGTTAGTCGACTATGTCTCAGAAGATTGCACAAGATAGAAAGTGCAGAAAAGGCTGAAGTTGAGGTTCAGGAGACTTAATCGACTAAGTCAAGAAGGTTAGTCGACTAAGTCACTATAACGGCTAGTTTTTCCTAGAACTGCACTTTTTCAGTCCCAACATTTTTTCAACGACTAGATTTTCATGCACAATGGCTAAAAATTAAATGAGGTTTCTTCAGAGATTTTAGAGTGGTGGGAAAGCCTTGGAATATATAAGAAACATTTAAGAACTTCAAAGAGGACTTTTGCAACATATATTCAAGAGCTTTCAAGCTTGCACCAAGTGCATTCATTGTGAGAGCTATTAAGTGAAGTGGATTTGTTCTTCTAAATATTTCTTATCCTTTCAATCATTCTAAGGTTAAGAGAAGTCAAGATATAAGTATTGAAGAGCTTCACCAACTTCTTTCAAGCATTTAAGAAGCAGAGCAAAGCAATTTAGCCTTCCATCTTGCAAACTCTTCTTTTTGGGGTTCATTGAGTTTTTTTTTCTAAACTCCTTTAAATATTGTGATTGTATTTTATTTATTTATAAGTTTCTTAGGGTGAAAAACTTGGGGTTGGTCCAAGCCTAAAGTTGAATATTGTAAAGGCTTGATTAGTGAGCCTAGATCAAAACCAATTGGGGTTAATTGTTAGCCCGAGAAAACAATCGTTGTAAAGGTTGTAGTTGGTGAGCCTAGGTCAAAATCAATTGGATTGGATTATGATCCCAAAAAAAAATAATGAAACTATAATCAGTTGAGTAATTATAGTTGAACTCTCAAATGGTTTACTTGACGAGTGGACGTAGGTGCCGAGTTTGGCACCGAATCACTATAAAAGCTTGGTCTCTTATGCTTATCATTGTATTGTTTACATTGCTCTAATTCTATACTTATGTCTCACATTATTTCACCAAGCACACTACATTAAAATTTAGTTTAATTAGAGTTTAAATTTTTAAACATCCAATTCACCCCCCCTCTTGGGTGGCAATCCTTGGGCAACAAAGTCTATGATCGTAGAGACTTTCACATCTTTGCCGAGGGAGTGCAGGGATCCAAAAAAATAGTGGGAGCCCAAAATTTATTCAAAAATGAAATCTCTAAATAAATTGGTTAAGTCAATTGTAAGTCTAACTAGAAGCTTTAATTTTCTATAAAAAAATGTCTGCATCTGACCCCCTAGTTAGAATCCAAGAAATCCATCGATTGATTAGACCAAACTTCAAGGATTGACTCTAGAATCTAAAAATCATTTTGAGTTCCAAAAAGCTAACCTATGTCTTAGACCAGAAACTTTTTTCTCTTCCAACTCATCCAACTGTCGATCAAAGAGTGTCTCATAAGAAGTAGTTGGATGATGATAACAAGATCAGGTGCTACATGTTGGCCTCAATGTCTAATGTGTTGCAGTGCCAATACGAGGACATGAAGATTGCTAGCCAAATATTGGCCCACCTACAAGAGTTATACGGTGAGCAGAGTCACATAGTGCACTATGAAGTGTCGAAGAGACTCTTCAAGGCATAGATGTGTGATGGACAATCAGTCCATGATCATTGCTTGTCGATGATCAAGAACTTGGAGGAGCTTGAGAAGCTTGGGATATCGATGGACAAGGACCTGTAGATTGATTTGGTTCTACAGTTCTTAACTGATTTATATTGATAGTTCATTATGAACTTCAATATGAATAAGATTCAATGCACCCTAGTCGAGTTGATGAATTTGCTGGTGACTATTGAGGGGACCTTGAAGAGTTCAAGGAGCTCAATTCTTGCTGTAGAGCAAACTTCTTCTATAAAAAAGTCATTTGGGAAGAAGAAGTCTACGAAAAAATAGAAAATGGAGGGGAAGAAAAAGGACAAAAAGGGTGATCCAAAGAAGAAGGCCGTGGAGAAGGAAAAATGTTTCTACTGTAACTCCGATGGCCATTGGAAGTGGAATTGCCCAGCTAACTTGGCCAGCTTAAAGAACAAGTTGGAAGGTGGACCTTCTGAAGGTATGCTCATCATTGAGACGAACCTAATAGTTTCTTCTATATCCAATTGGGTGCTTGACTCTGGATCTAGTGCTCATTTGTGCATTTCTTTATAGGATCTTGAGGATAGCAGGAGGCTAAGTGATGATGAGATGATCCTACATGTCGAAAATGGAGCAAGAGTTGCTACTGTGGTCATGGAAACATATCCTCTACGATTATCACTGGAAAGTATCTTAGATCTTTGGGACTATTTCTATGTACCTGCTATGAGCAGGAATCTAATTTCTATCTCCTATCTAGCATAAGAAGATTATGTATTAGTTTCTTTAAAGACGACTATACTATTCTTTATGAAAAAATAAAATTATAAGTGGTTTATTAATAAATGGTCTCTACTAGTTACATGTTGATATATCTATTAATAATATCAAGCATAGTGTGAATGCCATAGGTTCTAAATGATCTAAAGATAGTTTAAATGAAAAGTACTTGTGGCACCTTAAGCTAGATCATATAGCAGAAGATAGGATTAACAAATTGGAGAAATCCGGACTAATGGGTCCATTGACTTTCAAGTCATATTTAATTTATGAATCATGCCTTCAAGGTAAAATGACCTAAATACCCTTTGTTGGACATGGGGATAGGACCACTGAGTTACTTGCCCTGGTATATACAGATGTTTGTGTCCCATTTGATGTGCCAACCAGAGGTAGTTTTGTCTACTTCATTATCTTTATCGATGATTTTTCTTGATATGGGTATGTATACCTGATGCGATATAAGTCTAAGGCCTTTGAAAAGTTTAAGAAATTCAGACATGAAGTAAAAAAATAAATTAGAAAGCCCATTAAAGTTCTTCGATCAGATCGAGGAGGCGAATATCTTAGTCAAAAATTTCTAGACTATTTTAAAGAGAATGGCATAGTCTCACAGTGGACTCCACCAGAGCATCTCAACTCAACAAGATTTTAGAATGGAGAAATCAAACTTGATTAGATATGGTCTGATCCATGATAAGCTGCACAGACCTTCCTGAGTTTCTTTGGGGACATAGTATGCTAATGGCTATTTACCTACTAAATAGAGTTTCTTCTAAAATCATTCCTACCACATCGTATGAGATATGGCATGGTAAGAAGTCAAGTCTGAGTCATCTCAAGATTTGAGGTTGTCTGGCCCATGTCAAAAGACAGCAGACGGACAAGTTAGAATCTAGGTCTCTTAGAGCTCGATTCATTGGATATCCTAAGGAATCATTAGGATATTATTTCTATCTTTGAAAAGACAACAATGTGACTGTGAGTCGACATGCCATATTTCTTGAAAAATAGTTTATTCAAGATGGTGGCATCAAAAGATAGATTAGGCTCGAGGAGAATGTTTTCAAAGAGAAATGAGGCATGGAACCTAAGGAACCTGATTAGTCTAAGCCGATCCACACACAATCTCCTCTACCTCGTAGGTCAAATAGGATTTTCCATCCTCTTAAGAGGTACTTAGGTATTATTTCAGAAGATGTAGAGAAAATGTTCCTCACAAAAAATGGGGATCATGAAGATGATCCCAAAAGCTATGATGAGGTGATATCAGATATCGACTCTAAGAATTAGGCGAGAGCCAATGAAGTCAGAAATTGACTCAATGTGCTCGAACCAAGTCTGGACCTTGGTAGATTCATCTGAAGGTTTTGTATCTATTGGGTGTAAATGGATCTTCAAAAAAAAGATTGGTGTCGATGGGAATGTGGACATATTCAAAGCTAGGTTAGTTGCATAAAGGTATAATTAGCGTGAAGGCATTGACTATCAAGATACTTTCTTGCTAGTAGCTATGCTTAAATCCATCCATGCATTGCTTGCGATTGTGGCATATTTTGATTATAAAATATGGCAGATGGATATGAAAATAGTATTTCTAAATGGATATCTTAAGGAAGATATTTATATAGAATAGCTGCTTGGTTTCACTTTTAGTGATGGTGATCACAAGCTCTGCAAGCTACAAAGATCCATTTATGGACTCAAGCAGTTATCTTAGAGTTGGAATGCTCATTTTAATGATGTGATCAAATCATTTGGTTTCATCAAGAATAAGAAGGAATCTTATGTGTTAAAAAGATTAGTGGGAGCACTGTTGTCTTCCTCATTTGTACGTGGATGACATCCTCCTGATTGGGAATAATATTTTCATATTGACCTCGATTAAAGTGTGGTTATCTAAGGAGTTTTCTATGAAAGACCTAGAAGAGACATCCTTCATTTTAGGAATTAAGGTCTATAGGAATAGACCGAAAGAGGATGCTAGGTCTCTCACAGAAGATGTACATAGAGGAGGTGCAGAAGAGGTTCAGCATGAAGAACTCCAAGAGGGGATTTGTGCCCTTCAGACATGGTATTCATCTCTCCAAAATGATGTGCCCCAATACACCAAAGGAGATTGAACGTATGAGCAAGATTCCTTATGCTTCGACCATAAGGAGCCTCATGTATGCCATGCTATGTACATGACCTAATATTGCACATGCTGTGAGTGTCACAAGCAGGTATCGGTCGAATCCAGGTGAAGAGCACTGGACTTCTATGAAATCTATCCTTAAGTATTTGAGAAGGACTAAGGATATGTTTCTGATCTTTGATAATGGGGATCTCTAGATCCAGGGGTATACGAATTTAGACTTTATATCTAACATAGATGATCAAAATTCAACAGCTGATAAGTCTATTCCTATGCAATGGTGGTGCGATAAGCTAGAAGAGTTCCAAGTAGATAGTGATAGCAGACTCCACCATGAAACCATAGTACATTATGCCTTGGAAGCTACAAAGAAATCATTCTGGTTCAAAAAGTTTGTTGCAGAGCTCGAAGTGATGCCATGTGATGCTGTCCCTCTGTACTATGACAACAATGGTGCTATAGCCCTAGCTAAGGAGCCGAGGTATCAGTAGAAGTTCAAGTACATCGAGTGGCGATTTTACCTCATCCACGATTACCTTGAGAAGGAAATAGATCAAGGTCAAGAGAGTCGACACTATGGATAATATGGTTGACCCACTAATAAAGTCTTTGAGCCAACAGAAGATCGAAGCCCATCTTGAGAATATGGGATTTAGATTTGTAAACAATTGAGTTTAGGTTAAGTAAGGAGTTTGTTAGATATGTGCCCTAGAAGCCAGAATTGGCTGATACTTGTAAATATTTTCTAAGAATATTTTATAATTTTGACTTATAATTAATAAAAGAATTATTTTTTCTATCATATTTGTGTATTAAGTATCTATGGTACATCCACTAGATCAATGGGTATGATAATACATATTCTCAAGAGTTGAAAATTTAAGACATGTGTTACCATAATTAACTCATAAACTACTTCTGATAGTAGGATCATCACGAGGATAGTGATTGACCCAAATGATTGGTGTATGATCACTTTCTTAGGATAGATGTGTCTTGAGTCTATAGCATAAAGACACCAGAACATGAGTACAAGTACTTGTTAGAAATAAGGACAGTGAGTGTGACCACCTTGAGCAATCATAAGAGAGTCTACCTCCTCATCGATAACTAACTCGATGCTATAGTTGTGTGTCTAGTTCTTTAACCTGAGGTGCATCGGTAGTTCACTTTGAGGATGTTATAGTTCGACTACACCATAACTTAGTCTCTTAGCCATTTGAAATCTTGAGGTGTATGTTGGCTATAGCAAATTCATTATAGAAATTAAATTGCACCAAAATAAAATCTATCAACCTTAGTAGAGGAGTAGTCCTATGATGATCATTAGATTGAGTCCTAAAGCCTATGGCCATGATAGTGTGAAATAATAGAAAGGAGTTTCTATTAGGGTTTCACATCGAACTCAAATCGAATGATTCATTCAGATGATAGGTGTTGGGTCTGACGTGTTCACCTTGACCTAGATCCTATTGGAGCTCATGATAGAAGAACCCAATCACATAGTTGGCAACACTGATAGGTTTGTATTCAATTTTGATGAGTTGCCACCACATATTGCTAGGTGTCACTGATGAATTTTGGGATCAATTAGAATTATCTCGATGATAAACTATTCTAATTAGGTGAATCAGAAAGAGTTTTGATCCAACGAAAGATGTTTCAACAATATCGATGATGGAGATCGTGACATGTCTGATTACTATACAAAATTGAATCTAACTATGTCACACAAATAAGGGTTTGAGTCTAGATGTCATTAGTTAGACTAACATAGTCTGATTGATTTAGATTAGATCCAATTAGGTTCAAGAAAGTCGTGCTAGCACATTATTGGATCTAACTTTCTCATTCTATGGACTTTCTAGTTGGTCTAGACTCCATCAAATTTGATTTGGCTCATCCAAGAACTCTGTATGAGTTTGTCCTGGTCTAACTAAATTTTGTCCTGGTTAGATCAGGGCTTATCCTGGTCTCATATGATGAGGACCAGGATAAGGACCAAATTGACTCGGTCTTTATAGGAAAGAAACGAGGAGGTGCACCTCCTGGAGATTCTCTTGGGGTGTGCACCCCTAGATAAATTTCATGGAGAGATAAGGTGCATGCCCCTCCCTGGTGTGTTCCCCTTGTGGATAAACATTTGGGTGTTGAGAGGTTACTTATTCAAAAGAGTTTGAATAGGTCAAAAAAAGTTTGAATAGTTCAAACTCTTGGGGAGAAAATTCATCTGTGCCAACATCCTATCTAGATAAATGTTTGGCGCATTTTTTTATGAATTTTGTGTGACCAAATTTAGAAGAAAATCAAAGTGGGCATGGATGCTTGGGAGGAGTCCTGCTTTAAGCAAATTGACCTGGTCAATTACATAAAGCCCTAGGACTCTAAGGAACCCTGGTTTGTCTATAAACAGAGACCATGGCCAAAGGGTTTCACCATCCCTGATCCCATGCCCAGGCCCTATCTCTCCCTCTCCTCTGTGCCTCCTCTCCCTCCTTCTCTCCCTCTTCTCCATTACCAAGAGTTGGGCCAACCAGCACTTAGAGTGTCGAGGTGTTGCTGCTGCAAGACCGCATCGATTAGTTTCGATCATGTGACAATCAATTTGCTGCTAGAGATTGAATTGAAGGCATGCCCAGAAATTCCAGATTCAGATCTTTTGAGATCAGATCTAGAAAGAGAAGACCTCTAAATCTAACCCAAGTGGATGCTAGTAGAAGTCGGGTACATGCGCGGCTCATGTTAGAACCTCCATCAACTTCTAGATTTGCAGCAAGTGAAGAGTTTGCTTGCAACAGGTGGTATTAGATATCATTTTTTTTATTCTTAGTTTTAGATCTACTAATCAGATCTAAGAACTCTCAGATTTAATCAGATCAATTAATAAAAAATTTAAAATTTTACTGCACGATCTGATCCGATCAGGCCGATCCTATAGTTTTTCCTTTAAAACTAATATTGTATACATTTGAAACATACATATCCTAATATGAATATATGATTAAAAATTTTGAAAACACTTTTTCAAAAATCTTAATTTCATAAAACTAGAATTAGTTCATTCATATTGATGTTCTAGATCTAAAACTAATTAAATATATTTCATATAGATGGATTTCAGATCTAAGACCATAGTACCATGTATCTCATACACATGAAATCAGATCTAAACATATAATATCATATCTAAAATTATTGATTTGTTTGTTTCAAAAACTATTTTTAAAACCAATCAATCCTTTTGATAGAACAATTTTAGCATAAAAATTGATGTTAATCAATTCTAATTTTTAGATCTATCATGAAATCAGATCTTTATCTATTTCATATTATATCTAAATCTATTTCATACATGTTAAAAAACATGTGGCTCTGATACCACTGTTGAGTTACATGATGATAGTGCATGTAAAAATCTTTTCATCTAATAAAATCATAGTGGAACATTAGTATGAAAACTATTTTTCATACTTGCATGAAGATTTAATCAAAATTACATATAGATCTTTATAACAAGCTGAAATAAGATTTAAATAAGATCTAAAATTGGAAATAAAGAAAAAGATTACTTCTCTGAATCACTTTTCTTTATTTCAGATTGGATCAAATCTGGCAGATTCTCAGGATTTTTGTTAGAGACACATATATGCCCGGCCTCTACCAGTATCCACATAGAGCCAAATCCTGATCGAAATGCCGAAGCTATTGGAGTGCTAGCACCTTGTAAGCCTTGTTTCTAACCTTGGATCTGGAACTTTTCTTGAACTTGAAGAGAAAGGGCAGCAACACGAACTCTTCGCATAGATCTGATTGAACTTTCTCTAGGATGTTTAGAAGAGAAGGAAGCCACCTTCTTCCTTTCTTTTTCTCTTACAAAACTCATTGTAGTTTTGATCTACAGAGTACAGGAGGCATGGAGATGAAAGAGGAAGAGAAGAGGGTGTGGAGCTAGGGTAGTGCGACAAGGTTGAATTTGTTGTAGATTGTCTCTCTTATTTTTCATCATCTCCCAAGCCCTCCACCTCTCCCCTTTTTATTTTGGATTCTCAAAAGGAGGCTTAACCCTTTAAGACTTCTTCCTAACTAATATCTAATCTGATTAGGCATAATACTTGTCATAATAGAGTTTGAAAATGATATGGAAAAAGCCCATCTCTTATCTCCACGTGCATATGAGAAGGGGCATGACTTTCAATGCCCCTCTCTTCCTTTCGGTGTATCAAAATAGAGAGATAAGCCCAAATAAAGTGGGCCAAACATCCCTTTCCAGTTGGATTCAATCCAAATCCGATTCAAATCCGATTTGAGTCAAATTCGAAAAGGCTGTCAAACCTAATCTGATTAGGTTTGATCTCCAAGTCCAGCTTGGATAATTAAACCCAACTAGCCTCAAATTAAATTAAGCACAATTAAATTAGACTAACTTAAATTAATTTATACTTGATCCATAATTTAATTAAGCCTAATTATATTACAACATTTGCAATTAAGTCCCTTATGCTAACAATTAGCAGCTGCTAAAACTGTAACCTTTATAAATTAGTAGTTTCTAATTTCAAACCACCAAACCAATTGATAATTTAATTATGATCCAAGTTGTTGATTAGGTTAAACTCTTTTTCTGTGTGACCCCTTAGGTTCTATTCTATCTGGTAGTGAGACATAACATGATCTCTATCATAGTATCATCGAAACTCCTTTCGATGGATCGAAATAATTCCAGCTCAACCCTAATTATGTTTATTGATCTAAAATAACCCTATTGTGTTCTCACAATCTATTAGTGATGCCTAATAACATGTACTGGCAATCAAATAGAATAAAAAAGTCCGAACTTTTAGGTGTAGTTATCATGTAATTGAGTTCTTCTATCCAAAATTCTGATAGGATGCAGGTCATGAAAACTCGTTAAATCCTAAGCATCTATCATATGCTAAACAAAATTAGCTTAAGTCTATTCATGAATCACAATAAAAACTTCTTTCCATTACCACGCTACTATGGCCACAGATTTAAGAACTCAGTCTATTAGATCGCATAGGACTACTCTCCTATTGAGATCAATAGATCTCCTATAAGTGCACACATACTCTTACAGTAAAACTACTATAGCCAACAAATACCGCAAGGCCTAGAATAGCTAAGGACCATATTTATGTACTGTCAAGCTACAAAAACCTCACTATGAGCAACCTAGGCATCGCAGGTCAAAGAACTGAAGGAAAACATGCAGGGTTTTAAGCATGCATTTCAAAATCTTTTCGAATAAAATGTAGTGAAACATAATAGATTAATCTAATTAATCTATGCATGCTATAATCTAACCATAAAATCCTACACTAGGATTGAGACATGTTATATATCTATCAAAAAATTGAATGCATGGAAGAGTAAATCATATTTACTAGTGTTAAGAACACAATATTTGAGTGCAGGTAGATGATCTCTATAATCTAAAAATCTAGGAGAGGCTGCTCACATCATGATGTACCTACATGGATCATCCAGTCTCTACAGATGGTCCACATAAAGCTCCTGATCCTGATCAACTCCATCGGAGTACTAGCTCCTTGTTAGAACCCTTGATGGTTGATCTTGATTGATCTCGATCGATCTCCTTCTCTCGATCACCTAGACACTCCAGGAGATTCAAAGGCACACAATAGAGGATAATGAGGTGGTGTGAAAAATCTGGTGAAGATTGGAGGCTCGCAGCACTCTATCTCTCTTCCTGAATCCTAGATGAAAATTCTATGATAGCCCACACCCTAAAACCCTAGAGTCCCCACTCTCAAGAATTTTTTGACTCTTAGATCACATGCCCAGAAGTTCCTCATGCCCTCTCTATGACTTTCATGTGAAACGCCTTTCACAAAAAAAATTACCAACTAATTCGACTTAGATCTAATCTTAGTAAGGAAGGCAGGATGCAGAAGGACTCTCTGAAAACCCTGGCGCCAGAAATGCTCTCACACTCTCTCTCCATGGATTTTTTCTATGAAACAAATTTTCATAGGTATAAGGAATTTCCTATATATGCATACACTACTTTGATCTAATCTAAAGTGGATGACCAAAAGAAAAAAAAATATATGGCATGAGAGGAAGAAGTTGGTGTAGGAAAATCTCTCTCTCTCTCTAAAATTTTCCATGCTAAGAAACTAGTACCCAACCACTCTAGAATTTACTCTCCAAAAACCCTCACTTCCTCACACATGCCCACACAAAAAAATCAGATTTAAATGGGCAACATTCAGTGTGGGAAATGCATGGGTTTGGGATAAGAATGAGAGGTCAAGTTTATTCCAACCTCTAACCAATTATTTTGAATTCAAAATTCAAGATAAAACCCAAACTTTTTCCAATGCTTGGAAAGGTGTTTTATACATAGAAGGACTCTCCTTTTAGTGTGCATGCCCACTTTTAATCTGATTAAAAGTGGGAACAAAGAGAGGGAGGGTGTGAGGAAAAGATATGGATGGGAGGTTGAAGTTGTTTCAACCTCCCACTTGAATTCAAACTTCAAGTGATCCTATCCTCATCCAATGCTTGAACTAGGTCAAAGGGAGAGAGAAGGGGTTGCCAACTCTCAATTTTGCATGGGAAAAACTCATGCACATTTCAGAAATGGCATGAAAGAAGGCATGGTCAAAGGTCAAGGTGCAAGGAAGAAAGTTCAAATCTTATTTGACTATTTGACTTATCTAATTAGGTTTCATCCAAACCCATTTGGCCAAACCCAATTAGACTAGAATAAATCTAATTAAATTATGTCTAATCTATCTCAATTAAATCCTAATCAAATTAAAAATTAATTAGATTCAAGTCCTAATCAAATCAGGGACTAA
>QRFJ01003712.1:0-26334 GCA_006176705.1 Cocos nucifera | reverse complement strand
ACGCAGACATTTTCCTGTAGAGAGTCAAAGATTCTAGTTAGATACTGTAATTTTGACTTGACCAATTTGTTTAGGGATTTTATTTTTAAACAAATTAGCTCCCACTATTTTCTCGGATCCCTACACTCCCTCTGTAGAGATGCGAAAATCTCCGCGATTGATGATTTCTAGTGGGTGGTGCGGTCTCACCAACTGACTCATCACCTCACCTAACAGTTATTGGTGATGGGTTAGCCAATGAGTGAACAACTCTTGTTCAATGATTCTCTAATCATGGTGCACCCAAACTTGGTCTCTAATTCATGAATCTCACCGTATCCGGAATATTGATCCACTCCTTAGTTAAGTCAGACCCACCATTTGCATAGACTGGATTCCTAATTGAGTCTCTCACCGTATCCGGAAAATATTGAGCCCAACTCATCCTCCAGCCCATAGCATCCAATGCCTAATAGACATGGTTGCATCTTCCCGGTGCAACTGAGCCACTGTATCCAGCCGAGAACAATCAACCCCAGGAAGGGCCCGCACATCTACAATGGTGGAAGACCTCAGACTTAATCTTTTCTTAGGGAGAATTGATTCAGGTCTCATTAAACTAGACTTGGCATAGTCATAACAATTATGACTAACCTAGTGGCATGGGTTAGCTCGGATTATTGACCACCTCAGATCAGAACTTGTGTCAACAGATATGGCCAGGTAAGTGAGACCGGTGGAAGGAATATGCCATTAACTCGTACAAGAACGCATTCAGGTCGAGTAGCTTCCAATTAAAAACCAGTCGGTCGTATGTGCCAAACTTACCTTAGACACCAAATTGTTGAGTCAGAACCAATTGGGTTAGCCTACAATCCAGACTCTAACCTCTGAGCCTAATTAGGTCTTGCTTGATCGTGACTCGATCTTGACCCAGACTTAATCCTATTAGGCTGGTCAATTTAAGCATTGTTGATCCCATCTAACCAACTCTTGATTCGGTTTGATCAACCGCTTAGACCTAATTGAGCTACCCAAGCCCGAACCCAGTATTATGAATATGTCTTAGATCTGAAAATTCTCAATTTTAGACCTAATTAATATTCCATAAACTTAATTCTTAATTAAGTAGGGTTCATAAACAAAATATGCACAATAAATCCTAGGGTTTCAGGATCTAGGGTTTTGCAGAAAGTAAGTTTTGGGTTTCTGATTAAGGACGAACGCGCAGCACCCCTACACATCATAAGAACACCCCATCGAATGGGAAGAGAGGGCCTTTAAACCCTTCTTCGTTCTTATGACCGGACGGCCAAGAGGGAACGCCTTAATCAGGAACATTCAATAAACATTCAATACTACAAAACAGTTATAGATCTATATCATATATCTCATATACAAATTTAGATCTAATCATGGCATATTTTGCATACATCTCATGTATCATAATCATGCATGTTTTCAGATCTAAATTATCACATAATAATCTGAAAAATTAGATTTAAATTGATCTAATCAAAATAAATTCTAATCTAGACAATTATGTAGAACTATTCTACAACTAGTCTAGTCATGCATCTATCATATCTCATATGATATTTAAAATTAAATAATTTTTATTTGCTGTTTATCAGATGTTATTATAACACTTATAATATCAGAAAACAGTAAATAAGAAGATCTAAAATATGATTTAATCATATTAAATCAAAGACATGCAAAACTATTCTATAGAACTATTCTATACTAGAACTAGTCATGCATATCTTCATGTTCTTAGATCCAAATCATTTAATTTTAATTTTCCTGATTTCAGATCTGATCACATCTCATGTGACATCTGAAATCACGTTATTTTTAATTAAAATAAAATTAAAAATCAGATCTAAACTATTTTTAGAACCATGGCTCTGATACCACTTGAAGGGAAATCCTGATTTCCCTGACCAGGTTCGTTCAGATCTGATCAGATCAAGAGATATATTTCAAAAATTTTTCTCTTAGATCTGTATCAGATCAGGGATGCTTCAGATCTGATTCTTATTTATTTAATAAAAATTAAATGAAAAGGATAAATTAAATCACATTCAATTTACCTGAATAGGGTAATCCTATTACCCTGTTGATGATCCTGTTTGCAGCGGAAGGTTCTGGATCAAGCCACGCAAGCGCCTGGCCTCTACCGGTATCCACTCGGGCTGGATCTGGAGATCCTCTTCTTCTCTATCACGCCTCCAAAAATCAGATCTGGATCTGATCTGGAGGATCTTCAAAACTCCTTTTGAAGATCTGCAGTCGTTCTTCGCAGCAGCGCAGCCTTCTTGCTTTTGATCTCCTTTTCTTGATCTAAATCGCACCAATCCAAATCCAAAACACTTTTGGACGTGGAGAGCAAGGGGAGATGAGAGTATGGCGTGGAGAAAGGGGAGAGAGGCAGCCTTGGGGCGTGGGAAGATTGCTTCTTGATTATTTCTTGATTCACTTGGGCGCTGGGTCTCTTATATAGACTAAGCGTGATCCAAGTCATCTTCCTCCCAACCAATCACAACCCTTTGTGAAATCAGATCTAAATCTGATTGGTGGGATTAGAGTCCCCTGGATTCCTACTTGGAGAGTGCCTTGGACCAGTCAAACTGGATTCTTAGAAGAACTCTCATTGGAATCCTAAAGGGAGATGGAGTCCTTGTCCAACAAGGACTCCTAGGCGCCTCCTACTTGGGCTCACGCCACCCTTGGCGTGCGCCCTTCTCCTTGCCAGGTTCTGGCAGGGGGACAAGCCCCCACCAGCTCTCCAATAGGTGCATGACATGTGGTCAAAAGTCAAAGGGTGAATGGTCAACGTTTGACCAGTCAAAGGTAGACTTTTGACCAAAGTCAAAGAACAAGAAATGGCAGGTGACCAAAAATGGCAGGTAATGTCTTACAAATAAGACAACCTATTCTGACTTGGACAACCTCCAGTCAGACCATAAGAAGACTTCTGTTTGAGCACAAACTCCTTTGGCTCAGACAGGACGACTTATTTATGATAGCAAAAGAAGAACGTTAGGTTCAATCGAGTGCTAGCACGATTTCCTTGAACCTAATTGAATCTCATTCAGATCAATTGAACTATATTAGTTCAATTGATGATCACCAGATTCAAACCCTTGTTTGTGTGACCCAGTTAGGTTCAGTTCTGTATGGTAATGGGATATGTCATGATCTCTATCATCGACATCATCGAAACTCCTTTCGATGGATCAGAACTCTTCTGATTCGAACAGCTAGAATGATCGATCATCTAAATCATTCTAATTGCTCCCAAAATCCACCAGTGACACCTAGCAGTATATGGTGGCAACCCATCAGAGCTGAATGCGAACCTCTTGGTGCAGCTACCTGTGTGATTCAGTTCTTCTATCTTGAGCCCCGATCAGATTAGGGTTAAGGTGAACTCGTCAAACCCTAGTCTCTGTCATATGATGTAATCATTCGATTCGAGTCCAATGTGAAAATCTAAATAGAAACTCTTTCTATTATTTCACTCTGCCATGGCCATGGGCTTCAGGACTTGATTCTCATGATCATCATAGGGCTACTCCTCTACCACCGAGGTAGATAGATCCCATCTTGATGCAATCCAGTTCCTACAATGAACATGTCACAGCCAACATACACCTCAGGGTTCCATATGGCTAGGAGACCGAGTAATGGTGTAGTCAAACTATAACACCCTCAAGGTGAACTGCCGATGCATCTCAGGTCAAAGAACCAGACACACTACTGCAGCATCGAGTCAGTCATTGACGAGAAGGTAGACTCCCTAATGACTACTCGAGGTGGTCACGCTCAGTGCCCTCGTTCTCTAACGAGTACCTGTACTCTCGCTCCGGTGTCTCCACACCGTAGACTCAAGACTCATCTACTAAAGAGAAGCGATCGTACACCAACCTTCCGGATCAATCACCATCCTCGTGATGATCCTATGGTCGGGAGCTGTTTATGAGTTAATAATGATTATTCATGTCTTAAATTTTCAACTCTTGAAAATATGAATTATCATTACCATTAACTCAAAGGATGTATCACAGACACTAAATACACATGTGTGATAGAAAATAACCCATTTCATTAATTATAGTCAAAATTACAATTTTGCCCCTAGAAGTGTATTACAAGTGTCAGCCAATTCTGGCTTCTAGGGCACATATATCTAACAGAAATCTATTTAATACACTAATAACATGTAGTCATGATTAGATCTAATTTATATATGAGATATATGATATAGATCTAAAAGTGTTTTGTAGTATTGCATGTTCCTGATTAAGGCATTCCTCTTGGCCATCCGGTCATAAGAATGAAGAAGGATTTAAAGGCCCTCTCCTCCCATCCGATGGGGCATTCTTATGACGTGTAGGGGTGCTGCGCGTTCATCCTTAATCAAAAATCTAAAACTTACTTTCTGCAAAACCCTAGATCCTGAAACCCTAGGATTTATTGTGCATATTTTGTTTATGAACCCTACTTAATTAAAAATTAATATTATGGAATATTAATTAGGTCTAAAATTGAGAATTTTAGATCTAAGACATATTCATAATACTGGGTTCAGGCTTGGATAGCTCAATTAGGTCTAAGCAGTTGATCAAACTGAATCAAGAGTTGGTTAGAGGGGATCAACAATGCTTAAATTGACCAGCCTAATAGGATTAAGTCTGGGTCAAGATCGAGTCACGATCAAGCAAGACCTAATTAGGCTCAGAGGTTAGAGTCTGGATTATAGGCTAACCCAATTGGTTCTGACTCAATAATTTGGTGTCTAAGATAAGTTTGGCACATACGACCGACTGATTTTTAATTGGAAGCTACTCGATCTGAATGCGTTCTTGTATGAGTTAATGGCATATTTCTTCCATCGGTCTCACTTACCTGGCCATATCTATTGACACAGTTCTAATATGAGGTGGTCAATAATCTGAGCTAACCCATGCCACTAGGTTAGTCATAATTATTATGACTGCTAAAGAGGAGCCTGGGGCAAAACTAAATACTAAAAATTATTTGAAAAAATAATTAATTATGAGCTTACCTATAGATACACATAGGTTGGTCAGAGCCTTTCTCAGGCCCATTTGTAGTCTATATGGATTCTAATACCTACTAAGTAGTTAATGTAATTCCACGAATTGGAGGTAAAGACTACCAATTCATAGAAAATGGTGGAAGAATCTTTAGACAAAAGTCTAAGTTTTTAGGGTTAAATAATTCATATACTAATTTGATCTTGTGTTTTTCTTTCAATTTATTAGAATGGCTAGTACTTATTCACTTCGTTCACTGCCAGATAGTGACAACCTTATAGGACCTAATTTCGAGAAATCTAGTTTTGATCCTAATCAGGCAGACTAGAAGAGAAATTATTTTCTTAACCTGAATAGGTTGAATAGGAGAAAGCAGCAAGTTGTTATGGGTCAACATTACTATATGATAACATATTGTAATTTCTCTATTTATGATACAACTATCTGGGTATTGGATACCGAAAGTTTAGTTCATATATGCAATTCCTTGCATGAACTTCATATTGGTAGAAAGCTTGAGAATGGTGAAAGATTTCTTAACATTGAGGATAGAAGGAATATTTCAGTCCTAGTATTAGGAACTATTGAGCTTATTTTTAAAATAAATAATATCATTTTAAGTGGCTATTACTATTATCCATCTTTTATGATGAACATAATATTTGTTGGACTTTTGGCCTAAGATAAATAATAAAAAAAAATTATTGTGATATCATTATGAATGATGTTACAATAATACGTGGATAATTAAGAAATGACATTTATATTTTACCATAGCTTGTTAGTGTAATATACACATCAAATAAATGTCTGAAACTAGATAATGTCACTGATGCCCATCTTTGGCACTATCAGCTCGATCATATAAATAAAAATAGGATCAATAGGTTAGTCAAGGAGAAAATTCTTGACATTAATCATTACGAATCATTGAAAACCTGTGAGTCCTACTTTCTTGGTAAGATGACCAAATCACCTTTTATTGAAAAGGATAAATGAGCCAATGATGTTCTATGTCTAGTACATCATAATGTATGTGGATCTATGAACACCTATGCCAGAGGAAGGGATTACTATTTTATTATATTTACTAATGACCTATCTAGGTATGGGTATGCCTACCTTATGATGAGTAAATTCGATTCATTTGAAATGTTCAAACGATATCGTAATGAGGTAGAAAAATAACTTGAAAAGATTACTAAAATTTTTTGATCAGATCGAGGAGGTGAATACCTTTCCAATGAGTTTTTTACATATCTAGAAGAGAATCAGATTATCTCATAATGGACCCCTCTGGAACACTACAATATAATGGTGTGTCTAAAAGAAGGAATCAAATTTTGTTGGACATGGTTTGGTCCATGATGGAATTTGCAAGTCTGCCAATTTTGTTTTATGATTATGTACTTGAGACTGCTTGTTATATTTTGAGCAATATTCCAAGCAAATCTATTGCAAAGACTCTATATAAGATATGGACTGGGCATAGGCCGACACTCTCTCACCTTAGGGTTTAGGGTTGTTTGGCTTATCTCAAATATTTGTAGATGGAATAGCTTGGACCTAGGTCTGATAAATGCTTTTTCATAGGGTACCTCGAGAAAACTAGGAGTCATTACTTCTACCTTACTAAAGAACAAAAGCTATTTATCAGTAATAGGATAGTCTTTTTGGAAAAAAAATTTTGTAGGAAGGAACTGCTGTCTCTAAAGTTGAACTTGACGAAGTTCGACAAGTAGAAGAACCAACACATTCTAGTGAACCTACAAAATTGGATTTAATAAGATCAAATCCAGAGCCCATTGTAGAGCCACCCTTGAGGAGATCTGATAGAGTACTACATCAACCAAATTGATACTATGATTTCTTGATCCAAGATGGTGATCCTATTGAACTCGATGAAAACAACAAGGATTTAATCACTTATATGGATACCATGCATAGGTCGAACTCTGATAAGTGCCTAAAAGTCATGAAGTTTGAAATGGGGTCCATGAAAGTCAACAGTGTATGAACACTAGTTAATCCACTTGAAGGAATAAAATTCATTAAATATAAGTGGATTTTCAAAAAGAAAAGAGATGCAGATAGAAAAGTGGAGGCCTATAAAGTCCATCTGATTGTCAAGGGATATCATCAATATTATGGTACTGACTATAATAAAATATTTTTCTTGGTGGTAATGCTTAAGTCCGTTCGGATTATGCTTATGATAGTAGCACATCTAGATAATAAGATCTGGTAGTGTGAAGGTAGCTTTCCTAAATGGAGAGTTGGACGAAGAGGTATATATGATACGACTTGAGGGGTTCACATCCATAGATGAGTCTAAAGTATACAAGGTTCAGAGTTCTATTTATGGATTGAAGCAGACATCACGAAGTAGGAACATGCATTTTGATAAAGTGATCAGAACATATGGCTTCGTTAAGAACGGAAAAGAATCCTACATATAAAAATGGGCTAATAGTTTTGTAGTTGTATTTCTTATGTTGTATGTGGATGATATTCTCTTAATCGAAAAAAATATCCCTGCACTATAGGGAATAAATATTTGGCTGTCATCTCAATTCTCCATGAAGAACTTAAAAAAAGCTTCCTACATCATAGGGATGAAGATCTATAGAGATAGATCTAAAAGATTACTTAGATTATCCTAGTTCATGTATATCGATACCGTGCTGAAGCGATTCAGCATGACAAATTTTAAGAAAGGCTATCTTCTGATAGACCATAGAATTACTCTCTCAAAGAGGGATTGTCTGACAACTCCTCAAGAGAGATAGCATATGAGTAAAATACCATATGCTTTGGTAGTAGATTTTATTTATATGCCATGACATGTATGAGACTGGATGTGGCATACTTACCAAGGGTAGTGAGTAGGTACCAATCTAATCTGGTTGAGAATCACTAAAAGATTGTAAAGATAATCCTAAAGTATTTAAGAAATACCAAGGACCAGTGGCTCATTTATAGAGATGCTGATTTGAAACATATGGGATATACTGATTCTAGTTTGAAGTCAGATCATGTTGATAGTAAGAGTGCATCAGGATATGTATCTATCCTGAATAGGGGATCAATCTATTGGAAGAGTTCCAAGTAGCACACACTATGGCTGATTCTATATGCAAGGTGGAGTATGTCGTGGCATCTGATGCTATGAAGGAAGCTATGTGGTTGTAAAAGTTCATCAGCGATCTGGGAGTGGCACCTCCCTTAGATGGTCCGGCTTTGCTTTTCTATGATAGCACTAGAGCCATAGCTCAAGCAAAGGAGCCGAAGGCATAGTAGTATACTAAGCACATTCTGCATCACTGCCATCTTGCATAAGAGATCGTTGAGTAAGGTGATGTCAAGCTTTAGAAGATTGACGAAAAGAAGAACATGGCTGACCCATTTACTAAAGCACTTGAAATTAAAGAGTTCAATAAGCACAAATGGAAGCTGGGTATTCAATACTATTCTGAATAGCTTTACTCTAAGTTGGAGTTGTTTGGAATTATATCTTAAAGCCAATCATCTCGATTGTAGATGGTTGAGCTTATTATAATTTATACTTAAATTATTAATGAATATAATTATTATTCTAACTTTTTATCACTTTTGTGCATCTTCTTGTATGGACTCTTTTGTGATGAAGTTCTTAGGACTATTTAGAATCAATAAAACAAGATTTATCATTTAGTTCTTAAATATGTTTGCGACCAAATGATATGTTGTTATCTAGGATGACAATGTTTGTTGACTGTAGATCATTGTGTGCCATATAGATTGATTATCCTCTTTACCAAGGAGTATGGTGATACTGGTATAGCATGCAGATAAAATATAGGAGTATATTTCACTGAACATGATCCAGTAGTGGAGCTCTCTATTGTCAAGAGTTGCTCATGAAGGATATGGGTATAAGTGTCCCTTAGACCTAAGATCATCATGGTGACCTATAAGCAACTTATTGTATTTTGGTACTGGACTACTTAAATTTTTAATTCAGTGATGGAAGATTTTTGAGTGTAGTTAAGTACTTGTTTAGTTGGTGCATGAGTCAAGATCGGATTGACCCCTCCAAGTGTTGGAGAAAATGCATCACTGTATTTCAATTTAGCAAAACCTTGATCGGGATAGTCCATACGATGGATATTAAAATTTGAAATACAATATGGATGATTTTTAAGGTTGATAGTTAAATCCTAGGTCATCCTTTGAGCATTAAGATCAAGAAAATGAATTATACGATAACCATATGTAACAAATTCTTGAATGTTGCATTATGACTATTCGACCTATTTGGATGTCGAATATCATTGCTAGATTGTCACATCGATTGGTATAAGAAATTGATTTCTGTACTACTAGCTTAGTGTTTGAACCTATCGGGTCACATACAGTAGAAGTTTCTACCTGTAATGATCTAGAACTCTATTGTTGACCCTTGGACTGATTTTAATGATAACAAAAGTATTTGAGTATAATTTGTTAAGTTACTAATATTATTTTTGAGGATGTGTAGTTAAATTCCAAGCAGTTACAATGATATATGTGACTTCCATCAATCAAATGAAGCATCATTAATCAAGAGGCTTTTGAAGAAAATTAAGACTTTACACATCATAAAAAGAATAGTTATTGAGAGATAAATTAAGTCTAAGAAGCAAGTCAAGCCTACAAAAGAAATTAGAGAAGAAAGGCTATCAAAACTCAAATGGCATGCTTGGCATGCATCTTAGTCGACTAAGGTTAAAGGTTAGTCAATTATATCACAGAAAATAGCAAAGGCAAAAAGCACAGAAAAATGAGATTTTTGGACTCAAGGGACTTAGTCATCTAAGTCTCAAAAGTTAGTTGACTATATCTCAGAAGACTACAGAATATAGAAAGTACAGAAAAGGCTAAAGTTGAGGTGTATGGGACTTAGTCGACTAAGTCAAAGAAGGTTAGTCGACTAAGTCACTGTAATGGCTAGTTTTTTTCAGAACTGGACATTTTTAGCCCAAACTTTTTTTCAACTGCTAGATTTTCATGCCCAATGGCTAGGACATTAAATGTGGCTTCTTCAAGAATTTTAGAGTGGTGGGAAGGCCTTGAAATATATAAGAAATATTTAAGAACTTCAAAAAGGACTTTTTGCAACTAATATTCAAGAGCCTTCAAGCATACACCAAGTGCATTCATTATGAGAGCTATCAAGTGAAGAGAAGAATTTATTTTTCTGATGATTCTCTATCCTTCTATTCATCCTTAAAGTGAGAGAAGTCAAGATGCAAGCATTGAAGAGCTTCACCAACTTCTCTCAACCATTCAAGAAGAAGAGCAAAGCAATCAAGCCTTCCATCTTCCAAACTCTTCTTCTTTGGGTTTCATTGAGTTTTTCTTTCTAAACTTCTTTTAATAGTGTGATTGTGTTGTATTTATTTACAAGTTTCTTAAGGTGAGAATATTTGGGTTGGTCCAAGCCTAAAATTGGATGTTGTAAAGGTTTGATTGGTGAACCTAGATTAAAACCAATTGAGGTTGATTGCTAGCCTAGGAAAATAATTATTGTAGAGGTTGTAGTTGGTGAGCCTAGGTCAAAACCAATTGGATTGGATTATGAGCTCAAGAAAAATAATTGAATTGTAATCAATTGAGTGATTATAGTTGAACTCTCAAGTGATTCACTTGAGGAGAGGACGTAGGTGCCACGGTTGGTGCCGAACCACTATAAAAGCTTGGTCTTTTATGCTTGTATTGTGTTATTTTCATTGCTTTCATTCTATACTTAAATTTCATATTATTTCACCAAGCACTCAATATTAAAATTCAGCTAAATTAGTAATTAAAATTTTTAAAACACCTAATTCACCCCCCCTCTTGGGTGGCCATCCTTAGGCAACAAGTGGCATAATAGGCTAGGTCATGTAAGCATGGACTCATTGTCTAGATTAATCAAGCTTGACTTAGTAAAAGGCTTACCCAAAATAAATTTTGAAAAGAATAAGATTTGCAAAGCATGTCAATTTGGGAAATAAATAAAATCATCTTTTAAATCCAAGAATATTGTGTCAAAAACTAGACCTCTAGAGTTACTTCATATGGATTTATTTGGATCAATTTCAACTACAAGTCTAGAAGGAAAAGGATATGGTTTTGTGATAATAGTTGATTTTTCAAGATATACATGGGTTTTATTTTATCTCATAAAGATAATGCCTTTGACATGTTTGTTTAGTTATTTACCAAAATTACAAAAGAAAAGGAATGTGATATTTTATATATAAGAAGTGATCATGGCACGAAATTTGAAAATCAAAAATTTGAAAGTTTTGGTTCTAAGAATGGAATAAATCATAATTTTTCAGCCCTTAGGATACCTCAACAAAATGGGGCGGTGACCACAGAAAGAAAGATAGACTTTAGTTTTCTACAGAAATAAGGATTTGAGATTGGAGAGTGCATCAAATTTTAAAGGTGGGAGTACTTATATTCACTAAAACTGCCCACTTATTCAAATCTTGTAAGAGAGTTCTATGGAAATGCAAGGATCGGCTCTCAATCTCTGAAAATTGAAGTTAAAGGGGTTAAGATAAACTTGACAATGGAAACCCTAGGGCTATTACTGAAAACTCCAGTAGAAGGGGCTGAGAGGTTTGATGATCGCCAAGCAGGACTTCATTTGCTATTTAACCGGATGATGCCTTGGATTTTGAAGAGATATTAGCAAAACATTTGAGTACCGAGCGTCGTCTTCTACATCACATGGTATGCAAGATCTTTATCCCCTGGATTAGATGATTTGACTATGTGATAAGAAATGTTGTGATTCTTTATCATATATTGAAGAAAGAAAAATTCAATTTTCCTATCTTGATGATGAAGACCATGCAAGAGGCAAGAATGAGAGCAAAATCGGCCCTACCTTATGGAAAATTTCTTACTATCATATTCAGAGAGTTTGATGTGGATATGGAGGGTGAATCTTTCAAGAAAATGAAACACTTTGATACCTATGATGAGAACTCCTTGAAGAGGATGGGTTTCAAGAAAATGAATGGGCAGTGGACAAAAGTTGATGATGAAGAAGAGCCCATACCAGTGTTTGAGCCTATGCCAAGATCTGCAGGTTCATCTATTCGGCCTGCACGCTCTGTCCGCCTTGAGGAGGATCAAGTTACAGATATTATGCATCGAGTGGTTGATGAGGTGTCTGATTGACTTTTAGCTTTGGTAGAACGTGCTGTGGAATGTGCCCTTGCCAGGCATCATCACTAGGCTGCTGTGGATCCATCCTCCTAGAGTCATCATATTCCTATCTTAGATTAGGCCACCCTATCGTTGCATACCCTTGAGCTTAAAACCTATTTTTTACTTGGTGTGATATCTATAATGGTTTAAGCTCCTTTTGATATTTTGATGTATGCCTACTTGGCCTTATATTTATGCTTAAACTTTTGCTTACATATATGAATGAAACTTCTTATTTTCCTTCTTCAATGTCTTGTATCGTTTGATGTACTAGCTCTAGATTGACAATAGCTATCTTTTTTATAATGACAAAAAGGAGGAGAAGGATAATATAAGTGTAATCTGAAAATTCAATATAAAAGAGCTCATTTCAAGCATTTAATTAATCCAAATATGAGAAGAAACCTCAAGAATCGATTGGCACACATTAAGGGGGAGTAAATACAAAAATTGAAACTCAATTTGAACATAGTGATTATATTTAGGGAGAGCATAAAAAATTTGATATGGCATATATGAATATATTGCATATAAATTGATTGCATGAAAGTTATTTTGACATTTGAAAGAAAGGTATACTCAAAAAGTTTTGTCATCATCCAAAAGGGAGAGATTGTTGACCCTTGGATTGATTTTGATGATAACAAAAGTATTTGAGTATAATTTGTTAAGTTATTAATATTGTTTTTGAGGATGTGTAGTTAAATTCCAAGTAGTTACAATGATATAACAGACTTTCATCAAATCAAACAAGAGGCTTTTGAAGAAAATTAAGACTTTACACATCATAAAAAGAATAGTTAGTGAAAGATAAATTAAGTTTAAGAAGCAAGTCTAGACTACAAAAAAATTGGAGAAGAAAGGCTGTCAAAATCCAAATGGCACGCTTGGCATGCATCTTAGTTGACTAAGATTAAAGGTTAGTCGACTATGTCTCAGAAAACAACAAAGGTAGAAAGCACAAAAAAATGAGATTTCTGAACCTAAGGGACTTAGTCGACTAAGTCTTAGAAGTTAGTCGACTATATCTCAGAAGACTGTAGAAGATAGAAAGTGTAGAAAAGGCTGAGGTTGAGGTGCAGGGAACTTAGTCGACTAAGTCAAAGAAGGTTAGTCGACTAAGTCACTGTAACGGCTAGTTTTTCTCAGAACCGCACTTTCTCAGCCCCAACTTTTTTTCAATGGCTAGATTTTCATGCCTAATGGCTGGGACATTAAATGTGGCTTCTCCAGAGGTTTCAGAGTGGTTGGAAGGCCTTGGAATATATAAGGGACATTTAAGAACTTCAAAAAGGATTTTTTGCAACCAATATTCAAGAGCTTTCAAGCATACACCAAGTGCACTCATTATGAGAGCTATCAAGCGAAGAGAAGGATTCATTTTTCTGAAGATTCTCTATCCTTCTAATCATCCTCAAAGTGAGAGAAGCCAAGATGCAAGCATTGAAGAGCTACACCAACTTCTCTTAATCATTCAAGAAGAAGAGCAAAGTAATCAAGCATTTCATCTTCCAAACTCTTCTTCTTTGGGCTTCATTGAGTTTTTCTTTCTAAACTTGTTTTAATAGTGTGATTGTGTTGTATTTATTTATAAGTTTCTTAGGGTGAGAAACTTGGGGTTGGTCCAAGCCTAAAGTTGGATGTTGTAAAGGTTTGATTGGTGAACCAAGATCAAACCAATTAGGGTTGATTGTTAGCCCGAGAAAACAATCATTGTAGAGGTTGTAGTTGGTGAGCCTAGGTCAAAATCAACTGGATTGGATTGTGAGCCTAAGAAAAATAATCGAACTATAATCAATTAAGTGATTATAGTTGAACTCTCAAGTGATTCACTTGAGGAGTGGTCGTAGGTGCCAAGGTTGGTGCTGAACCACTATAAAAGCTTGGTCTCTTGTGCTTGTATTGTGTTATTTTTATTGCTCTCATTCTATATTTAAATTTCACATTATTTCACCAAGCACTCAATATTAAAATTTAGCTAAATTAGTAATTAAAATTTTTAAAACATCCAATTCACCTCCACTCTTGATGGCCATTCTTGGGTAACATCTATGATCAAGAGTCCCACTAGATTGAGACTCTATGATCGGGAGTCCCATTGGACTAGGACTCTACCTTCTTGAGTCCCACTTGACTAAAACTCTGATATTATTGGACTAATTAATAATTATATTGTTGATTAACTTAATTTAATTAGGCAATAAGGTTTGGATTAAATCTGATTGAATTGGATTGATGCGATAAAGAAAAAAAAAGGCGATCAAAAGATGAATTTTGTTAGATATATGTGCCCTAGAAGCCAGAATTGGCTGACACTTGTAATACACTTCTAGGGGCAAAATTGTAATTTTGACTATAATTAATAAATGGGTTATTTTCTATCACACATGTGTATTTAGTGTCTGTGATACATCCTTTGAGTTAATGGTAATGATAATTCATATTTTCAAGAGTTGAAAATTTAAGACATGAATAATCATTATTAACTCATAAACAGCTCCCGACCATAGGATCATCACGAGGATGGTGATTGATCCGGAAGGTTGGTGTACGATCGCTTCTCTTTAGTAGATGAGTCTTGAGTCTACGGTGTGGAGACACCGGAGCGAGAGTACAGGTACTCGTTAGAGAACGAGGGCACTGAGCGTGACCACCTCGAGTAGTCATTAGGGAGTCTACCTTCTCGTCAATGACTGACTCGATGCTGCAGTAGTGTGTCTGGTTCTTTGACCTGAGATGCATCGGCAGTTCACCTTGAGGGTGTTATAGTTTGACTACACCATTACTCGGTCTCCTAGCCATATGGAACCCTGAGGTGTATGTTGGCTATGACATGTTCATTGTAGGAACTGGATTGCATCAAGATGGGATCTATCTACCTCGGTGGTAGAGGAGTAGCCCTATGATGATCATGAGAATCAAGTCCTGAAGCCCATGGCCATGGCAGAGTGAAATAATAGAAAGAGTTTCTATTTAGATTTTCACATTGGACTCGAATCGAATGATTACATCATATGACAGAGACTAGGGTTTGACGAGTTCACCTTAACCCTAATCTGATCGGGGCTCAAGATAGAAGAACTGAATCACACAGGTAGCTGCACCAAGAGGTTCGCATTCAGCTCTGATGGGTTGCCACCATATACTGCTAGGTGTCACTGGTGGATTTTGGGAGCAATTAGAATGATTTAGATGATCGATCATTCTAGCTGTTCGAATCAGAAGAGTTCTGATCCATCGAAAGGAGTTTCGATGATGTCGATGATAGAGATCATGACATATCCCATTACCATACAGAACTGAACCTAACTGGGTCACACAAACAAGGGTTTGAATCTGGTGATCATCAATTGAACTGAATCTAGTTCAATTGATCTGAATGAGATTCAATTAGGTTCAAGGAAATCGTGCTAGCACTCGATTGAACCTAACGTTCTTCTTTTGCTATCATAAATAAGTCGTCCTGTCTGAGCCAAAGGAGTTTGTGCTCAAACAGAAGTCTTCATTATGGTCTGACTGGAGGTTGTCCAAGTCAGAATAGGTTGTCTTATTTGTAAGACATTACCTGCCATTTTTGGTCACCTGCCATTTCTTGTTCTTTGACTTTGGTCAAAAGTCTACCTTTGACTGGTCAAACGTTGACCATTCACCCTTTGACTTTTGACCACATGTCATGCACCTATTGGAGAGCTGGTGGGGGCTTGTCCCCCTGCCAGAACCTGGCAAGGAGAAGGGCGCACGCCAAGGGTGGCGTGAGCCCAAGTAGGAGGCGCCTAGGAGTCCTTGTTGGACAAGGACTCCATCTCCCTTTAGGATTCCAATGAGAGTTCTTCTAAGAATCCAGTTTGACTGGTCCAAGGCACTCTCCAAGTAGGAATCCAGGGGACTCTAATCCCACCAATCAGATTTAGATCTGATTTCACAAAGGGTTGTGATTGGTTGGGAGGAAGATGACTTGGATCACGCTTAGTCTATATAAGAAGACCCAGCGCCCAAGTGAAAAAATAAGAAATAATCAAGAAGCAATCTTCCCACGCCCCAAGGCTGCCTCTCTCCCTCTTTCTCCATGCCATACTCTCTTCTCCCCTTGCTCTCCACGTCCAAAAGTGTTTTGGATTTGGATTGGTGCGATTTAGATCAAGAAAAGGAGATCAAAAGCAAGAAGGCTGCGCTGCTGCAAAAGGAACGACTGCAGATCTTCAAAAGGAGTTTTGAAGATCCTCCAGATCAGATCCAGATCTGATTTTTGGAGGCGTGATAGAGAAGAAGAGGATCTCCAGATCCAGCCCGAGTGGATACCGGTAGAGGCCAGGCGCTTGCGTGGCTTGATCCAGAACCTTCCGCTGCAAACAGGATCATCAACAGGGTAATAGGATTACCCTATTCAGGTAAATTGAATGTGATTTAATTTATCCTTTTCATTTTAATTTTTATTAAAATAATAAGAATCAGATCTGAAGCATCCCTGATCTGATACAGATCTAAGAGAAAAATTTTTGAAATATATCTCTTGATCTGATCAGATCTGAACGAACCTGGTCAGGGAAATCAGGATTTCCCTTCAAGTGGTATCAGAGCCATGGTTCTAAAAATAGTTTAGATCTGATTTTTAATTTTATTTTAATTAAAAAATAACGTGATTTCAGATGTCACATGAGATGTGATCAGATCTGAAATCAGAAAAATTAAAATTAAATGATTTGGATCTAAGAACATGAAGATATGCATGACTAGTTCTAGTAATAGAATAGTTCTATAGAATAGTTTTGCATGTCTTTGATTTAATATGATTAAATCATATTTTAGATCTTCTTATTTACTATTTTCTGATATTATAAGTGTTATAATAACATCTGATAAACAGCAAATAAAAATTATTTAATTTTAAATATCATATGAGATATGATAGATGCATGACTAGACTAGTTGTAGAATAGTTCTACATAATTGTCTAGATTAGAATTTATTTTGATTAGATCAATTTAAATCTAATTTTTTAGATTATTATGTGATAATTTAGATCTGAAAACATGCATGATTATGATACATGAGATGTATGCAAAATATGCCATGATTAGATCTAAATTTGTATATGAGATATATGATATAGATCTATAACTGTTTTGTAGTATTGAATGTTTATTGAATGTTCCTGATTAAGGCGTTCCTCTTGGCCGTCCGGTCATAAGAACGAAGAAGGGTTTAAAGGCCCTCTCTTCCCATTCGATGGGGTGTTCTTATGATGTGTAGGGGTGCTGCGTGTTCGTCCTTAATCAGAAACCCAAAACTTACTTTCTGCAAAACCCTAGATCCTGAAACCCTAGGATTTATTGTGCATATTTTGTTTATGAACCCTAACTTAATTAAGAATTAAGTTTATGGAATATTAATTAGGTCTAAAATTGAGAATTTCAGATCTAAGACATATTCATAATACTGGGTTCGGGCTTGGGTAGCTCAATTAGGTCTAAGCGGTTGATCAAACCGAATCAAGAGTTGGTTAGATGGGATCAACAATGCTTAAATTGACCAGCCTAATAGGATTAAGTCTGGGTCAAGATCGAGTCACGATCAAGCAAGACCTAATTAGGCTCAGAGGTTAGAGTCTGGATTGTAGGCTAACCCAATTGGTTCTGACTCAACAATTTGGTGTCTAAGGTAAGTTTGGCACAGACGACCGACTGGTTTTTAATTGGAAGCTACTCGACCTGAATGCGTTCTTGTACGAGTTAATGGCATATTCCTTCCACCGGTCTCACTTACCTGGCCATATCTGTTGACACAGTTCTGATCTGAGGTGGTCAATAATCCGAGCTGAACCCATGCCACTAGGTTAGTCATAATTGTTATGACTAAGCCAAGTCTAGTTTAATGAGACCTGAATCAATTCTCCCTAAGAAAAGATTAAGTCCGAGGTCTTCCACCATTGTAGATGTGCGGGCCCTTCCCGGGGTTGATTGTTCTCGGCTGGATACAGTGGCTCAGTTGCACCGGGAAGACGCAACCATGTCTATTAGGCATTGGATGCTATGGGCTGGAGGATGAGTTGGGCTCAATATTCCGGATACGGTGAGAGACCCAATTAGGAACCCAGTCTATGCAAATGGTGGGTCTGACTTAACTAAGGAGTGGATCAATATTCCGGATACGGTGAGATTCATGAATTAGAGACCAAGTTTGGGTGCACCATGATTAGAGAATCATTGAACAAGAGTTGTTCACTCATTGGCTAACCCATCACCAATAACTGTTAGGTGAGGTGATGAGTCAGTTGGTGAGACCGCACCACCCACTAGAAATCATCAATCGCGGAGATTTTCGCATCTCTACAGAGGGAGTGTAGGGATCCGAGAAAATAGTGGGAGCTAATTTGTTTAAAAATAAAATCCCTAAACAAATTGGTCAAGTCAAAATTACAGTATCTAACTAGAATCTTTGACTCTCTACAGGAAAATGTCTGCGTCCAACCCACTGGCACGTATCCTAGACACACATAGACTGACTGGACCCAATTATAAAGATTGGCTCAGGAACTACAAAATTGTTTTGGGTTCAGAGAAGTTAACACATGTTTTGGACCAGGACCCTCCCACCTTACCAGCTCGTCCATCCACTGAACAGAGAGCGTCTCTGGAAAAATGGATTGACGAAGACAATAAGGCCAGATACTACATGTTGGGCTCGATGTCTGATGAGCTCCAGCGCCAACATGAAGATATCGGGACTGCTCGCCAAATGTTGGCTCACCTGCAGGAGATGTTTGGTGAACAGAGTCGCGCAGCCAAATATCAAGTCACGAAATGACTTTTTAAGGCTAAGATGCGTGATGGGCAGTCAGTCCAAGATCACTGTCTGACAATGATCAAGGACATGGAAGAGCTTGAGAAGCTCGGTGTGAAGTTGGACTTGGACTTGCAGAATGATATTATTCTGCAATCCTTGACTGATGCATATGGGCAATTCATCATGAATTACCACATGCATAAACTTCAAAATTCCTTGGCCGAGTTGATGAATATGCTGGTTACCGCTGAGCTTTCTATGAAAGGTTCTAAAGGCTCAGTTCTTGCTATGGAACGGACTTCTTCCAAAAGAAAGTCTTATGGAAAGAAAAAGAAGTCTGTGAAAAAGCAAAAGGTAGAAGGATCAAAGAAGAAGAAGGCAGAACCGAAGAAGAAGGTCGATGGCAAAGGAAAGTGTTTCCATTGCAACAGCGACGGCCATTGGAAGCGGAACTGCCCTACTTACCTGGCCACCCTGAAAGAACAAGAAGGAAGGTCCTTCTGGAGGTATGCTCGTTATTGAGTCTAACCTTACGGTTTCTTCTGCATCCAGTTGGGTGCTTGACTCTGGTTCTAGTGCTCATCTGTGCACTTCTATGCAGGGTCTTGAGGATAGCAGGAGGCTGAGGGATGGAGACATGATCCTACGCGTCGGTAATGGAGCAAGAGTTGCTGCAGTAGCCGTGGGAACATACCCTCTTCGATTACCATCTGGTTTAGACTTAGTTTTAAAAGACTGTTATTATGTGCCTGCAGCTAGCAGGAATTTGATTTCTGTTTCATGCTTAGCACAAGAAGGTTATGTGATCACCTTCTTTAAGGACCATTGTAACATTCTTTATGAAAGAAATAAAATTGCAAATGGTTTCCTTATTAATGGTCTTTATCAGCTACATATTGATGTACCTGTTCTAACTATCGAGCAAAACGTGAATGCCAAACGACCTAGGGATAGTCCAAACGACAGATATCTATGGCACCTGAGATTAGGTCATATAGCAGAAGATAGGATCAACAAATTGGAGAAAAATGGGCTATTGAGTCCATTGACTTTTGAGTCATATCCAACTTGTGAATCTTGTCTTCAAGGCAAAATGACTAAACTCCCTTTTGTTGGACATGGGGAGAGGGCCACAGATCTCCTTGCCCTAGTACATACTGATGTGTGCGGCCCATTCGATGTGCCGGCTAGAGGCAATTTTGTCTACTTCATTACCTTTACCGATGATCTGTCTAGGTATGGGTATGTGTATCTTATGAGACACAAGTCTGAAGCTTTTGAAAAGTTCAAAGAATTCAGACATGAAGTAGAAAAACAAACTGGAAAACCCATTAAGGTTCTTCGATCAGATCGAGGAGGTGAATACCTTAGCCGGGAATTCCTAGACTATCTTAAGGAAAATGGCATAGTCTCTCAATGGACTCCACCAGGAACACCTCAACTCAACGGGGTTTCAGAACGGAGAAATCGGACTCTATTGGATATGGTTCGATCCATGATGAGCTTCACAGACCTCCCAGATTTTCTTTGGGGACATTCATTATTAACTTCAATCTATTTACTGAATAGGGTTCCCTCTAAAACCGTTCCTACCACACCGTATGAGATATGGCACGGTAAGAAACCAAGTCTGAGTCATCTCAGAATTTGGGGTTGTCCGGCTCATGTCAAAAGACAACAAGCGGACAAGTTAGAGTTTAGGTCCTTTAGAGCTCGATTCATAGGATATCCTAAAGAGTCATTAGGATACTATTTCTACATTCCAGAAGACCACAATGTGATTGTGAGTCGACATGCCATATTTCTTGAAAAATAGTTTATTCAAGATAGTGGCATTGGAAAGCAGATTAAGCTTGATGAGAAAGTCTCACAAGCAGAAAGAGCTAAGGACCAAGTGGAACCAAATCAGGTTGAGCCAATAAGAACACTACCTCCTCCACCTCGTAGATCGGAAAGAGTTTCCCGTCCCCCTGAAAGATACTTAGGTATTATTTCAGAGGATGTAGAGGAAATGTTCCTCATAGGTAATGGTGCTCATGGTGATGATCCCAAAACCTACAACGAGGCGATATCAGATATCGACTCCGAGAAATGGCTTGAGGCAATGAAGTCAGAGAATCGACTCGATGCACTCAAACCAAGTCTGGACCTTGGTAGATCCACCAGAAGGTATAGTACCTATTGGGTGTAAATGGATCTTCAAGAGAAAGATTGGTGCAGATGGGAATGTGGAGACATTCAAGGCTAGACTAGGTGGCAAAAGGTTATAGTCAACGTGAAGGCATTGACTATCAGGATACCTTTTCCCCGGTAGCTATGCTAAAATCCATCCGCACATTGCTTGCTGTTGCAGCCTATTTCGATTATGAAATATGGCAAATGGACGTGAAAACGGCATTCCTAAATGGATATCTTGAGGAAGATATCTATATGGAACAGCCGCTAGGTTTCACATCCAGTGATACTGATCACAAGGTTTGCAAGCTGCAAAGGTCCATATATGGACTTAAGCAAGCATCTCGGAGCTGGAACACTCGTTTCAATGATGTGATCAAAAAGTTTGGTTTCATCAAAAATGAAGAGGAACCATGTGTTTTCAAAAGGGTCAGTGGGAGCGCTGTTGTCTTCCTCGTATTGTACGTGGATGACATCCTCCTTATTGGGAATGATATTCCCATGTTGACATCAGTCAAGATGTGGTTGTCTAAGGAATTCTCCATGAAAGACCTAGGTGAAGCATCCTTTATTCTAGGAATTAAGGTCTATAGGGATAGACCGAATAGGATGCTAGGACTTTCACAGAAGATGTACATAGAGGAAGTACTAAAGAGGTTTAGTATGGAAAACTCTAAGAGGGGATTAATACCCTTCAGACATGGTATTCATCTTTCCAAGAAGATGTGCCCCAGCACACCTGAGGAAATAGAACGCATGAGCAAGATCCCTTATGCTTCTGCAATAGGGAGCCTCATGTATGCCATGCTATGTACACGACCTGATATAGCCCATGCTGTGAGTGTCACAAGCAGATATCAGTCAAATCCAGGTGAAGAACACTGGACTTCTGTGAAATGTATCCTTAAGTACTTGAGAAGAACTAAGGATATGATGTTGGTCTTTGGTAATGGAGAACTCCAAGGTCCAGGGATACACAGACTCGGACTTCATGTCCGATATAGATGATCGAAAGTCGACATCTGGCAGACTGTTTGTGCTGGAAGAGTTCCAAGCAAACGGTGATACCATCTCATCCGCGATTACCTTGAGAAAGGTTACGTTGAGGTCAAGAGAGTCAACTCCACAGATAATGTGGCAGACCCACTTACAAAGCCGTTGGGCCAGCAGAAGATCGAAGCCCACCTTGAGAAGATGGGACTTAGACTTGTAGCCAATTGGCTTTAGGACAAGTGGGAGATTGTTAGATATATGTGCCCTAGAAGCCAGAATTGGCTGACACTTGTAATACACTTCTAGGGGCAAAATTGTAATTTTGACTATAATTAATGAAATGGGTTATTTTCTATCACACATGTGTATTTAGTGTCTGTGATACATCCTTTGAGTTAATGGTAATGATAATTCATATTTTCAAGAGTTGAAAATTTAAGACATGAATAATCATTATTAACTCATAAACAGCTCCCGACCATAGGATCATCACGAGGATGGTGATTGATCCGGAAGGTTGGTGTACGATCGCTTCTCTTTAGTAGATGAGTCTTGAGTCTACGGTGTGGAGACACCGGAGCGAGAGTACAGGTACTCGTTAGAGAACGAGGGCACTGAGCGTGACCACCTCGAGTAGTCATTAGGGAAGTCTACCTTCTCGTCAATGACTGACTCGATGCTGCAGTAGTGTGTCTGGTTCTTTGACCTGAGATGCATCGGCAGTTCACCTTGAGGGTGTTATAGTTTGACTACACCATTACTCGGTCTCCTAGCCATATGGAACCCTGAGGTGTATGTTGGCTATAGCATGTTCATTGTAGGAACTGGATTGCATCAAGATGGGATCTATCTACCTCGGTGGTAGAGGAGTAGCCCTATGATGATCATGAGAATCAAGTCCAGAAGCCCATGGCCATGGCAGAGTGAAATAATAGAAAGAGTTTCTATTTAGATTTTCACATTGGACTCGAATCGAATGATTACATCATATGACAGAGACTAGGGTTTGACGAGTTCACCTTAACCCTAATCTGATCGGGGCTCAAGATAGAAGAACTGAATCACACAGGTAGCTGCACCAAGAGGTTCGCATTCAGCTCTGATGGGTTGCCACCATATACTGCTAGGTGTCACTGGTGGATTTTGGGAGCAATTAGAATGATTTAGATGATCGATCATTCTAGCTGTTCGAATCAGAAGAGTTCTGATCCATCGAAAGGAGTTTCGATGATGTCTATGATAGAGATCATGACATATCCCATTACCATACAGAACTGAACCTAACTGGGTCACACAAACAAGGGTTTGAATCTGGTGATCATCAATTGAACTGATCTAGTTCAATTGATCTGAATGAGATTCAATTAGGTTCAAGGAAATCGTGCTAGCACTCGATTGAACCTAACGTTCTTCTTTTACTATCATAAATAAGTTGTCCTGACTGAGCCAAAGGAGTTTGTGCTCAATCAGAGGCCTTCATATGGTCTGACTGGAGGTTGTCCAAGTCAGAATAGGTTGTCTTATTTGTAAGACATTACCTGCCATTTTTGGTCACCTGCCATTTCTTGTTCTTTGACTTTGGTCAAAAGTCTACCTTTGACTGGTCAAACGTTGACCATTCACCCTTTGACTTTTGACCACATGTCATGCACCTATTGGAGAGCTGGTGGGGGCCTGTCCCCCTGCCAGAACCTGGCAAGGAGAAGGGCGCACGCCAAGGGTGGCGTGAGCCCAAGTAGGAGGCGCCTAGGAGTCCTTGTTGGACAAGGACTCCACCTCCCTTTTGGATTCCAATCAGAGTTCTACTAAGAATCCAGTTTGACTGGTCTTAGGCGCCCTCTAAGGAGGAATCCAGGGGTCTCTATTCCAACCAATCAGATTTAGATCTGATTTCACAAAGGGTTGTGATTGGTTGAGAGGAAGAGGAGTTGGATCACAAGAGGTCTATAAATAAGACCCTGCGCCCAACCCTAATCCTAAGTGAATGAAATAGAGATTTCCCACGCCCCAAGGCTGCCTCTCCCCTCCTTCTCCATGCCATAGTCTCTTCTCCCCTTGCTCTCCACGTCCAAAAGTGTTTTGGATTTAGGTTGGTGCGATTCAGATCAAGGAAAGGCGATCAAAAGCAAGAAGGCTGCGCTGCTGCAAAAGGACGACTGCAGATCTTCAAAAGAGTTTTGAAGATCCTCCAGATCAGATCCAGATCTGATTTTTGGAGGTGTGATAGAGAAGAAGAGGATCTCCAGATCCAACCCGAGTGGATACCGGTAGAGGCCAGGCGCTTGCGTGGCTAAGATCCAGAACCTTCCGCTGCAATCAGGATCATCTACAGGGTAATAGGATTACCCAAATCAGGTAAATTAAATTTGATTTAATTTATCTTGTTTTATTTTATTTATTAAAATAATAAGAATCAGATCTGAAACATATCAAGATCTGATTGAGATCAAGAGAAAATTTTTGAAATATATCTCTTGATCTAATCAGATCTGGACGAACCTGGACCGGGAAATCAGGATTTCCCTTCACTTGGTTTATGATTGATTAATTTTTTCTTCCACTTTTTGTTACAGGATTAAATGAACTAGAAATGAATTTCAACTTTAAAGTAGGGTTATCTGAGAAAGATAATGGAATGATTATGACTCCATTCTTATCCCAAACCCATGCATTTCCCACACTGAATGTTGCCCATTTAAATCTGATTTTTTTGTGTGGGCATGTGTGAGGAAGTGAGGGTTTTTGGAGAGCAAATTCTAGAGTGGTTGGGCACTAGTTTCTTAGCATGGAAAATTTTAGAGAGAGAGAGATTTTCCTACACCAACTTCTTCCTCTCATGCCATTTTTTTTTTTTCTTTTGGTCATCCACTTTAGATTAGATTAAAGTAGTGTTTGCATATATAGGAAATTCCTTCTACCTATGAAAATTTGTTTCATAGAAAAAATCCATGGAGAGAGAGTGTGAGAGCATTTCTGGTGCCAGGGTTTTCAGAGAGTCCTTCTGCATCCTGCCTTCCTTACTAAGATTAGATCTAAGTCGAATTAGTTGGTAATTTTTTTTGTGAAAGGCGTTTCACATGAAAGTCATAGAGAGGGCATGAGGAACTTCTGGGCATGTGATCTAAGAGTCAAAAAATTCTTGAGAGTGGGGACTCTAGGGTTTTAGGGTGTGGGCTATCATAGAATTTTCATCTAGGATTCAGGAAGAGAGATAGAGTGCTGCGAGCCTCCAATCTTCACCAGATTTTTCACACCACCTCATTATCCTCTATTGTGTGCCTTCTAATCTCCTGGAGTGTCTAGGTGATCGAGAGAAGGAGATCGATCGAGATCAATCAAGATCAACCATCAAGGGTTCTAACAAGGAGCTAGTACTCCGATGGAGTTGATCAGGATCAGGAGCTTTATGTGGACCATCTGTAGAGACTGGATGATCCATGTAGGTACATCATGATGTGAGCAGCCTCTCCTAGATTTTTAGATTATAGAGATCATCTACCTGCACTCAAATATTGTGTTCTTAACACTAGTTGGTCAAATATGATTTACTCTTCCATGCATTCAATTTTTTGATAGATATATAACATGTCTCAATCCTAGTGTAGGATTTTATGGTTAGATTATAGCATGCATAGATTAATTAGATTAATCTATTATGTTTCACTACATTTTATTCGAAAAGATTTTGAAATGCATGCTTAAAACCCTGCATGTTTTCCTTCAGTTCTTTGACCTGCGATGCCTAGGTTGCTCATAGTGAGGTTTTTGTAGCTTGACAGTACATAAATATGGTCCTTAGCTATTCTAGGCCTTGCGGTATTTGTTGGCTATAGTAGTTTTACTGTAAGAGTATGTGTGCACTTATAGGAGATCTATTGATCTCAATAGGAGAGTAGTCCTATGCGATCTAATAGACTGAGTTCTTAAATCTGTGGCCATAGTAGCGTGGTAATGGAAAGAAGTTTTTATTGTGATTCATGAATAGACTTAAGCTAATTTTGTTTAGCATATGATAGATGCTTAGGATTTAACGAGTTTTCATGACCTGCATCCTATCAGAATTTTGGATAGAAGAACTCAATTACATGATAACTACACCTAAAAGTTC
>QRFJ01003711.1:63198-89296 GCA_006176705.1 Cocos nucifera | reverse complement strand
TTCTTTATTAACTTGTTAATCTGGTCTATTTTGACCAAGTCGACAATGCCAAGTAAAGTATTTTAATGTCTTCTGCTCTTATGTTTTTTTATTTTCCATCAACACAAAAAATATTGTCATACAACATAGAGTCAACAAGCAATTGTTAAAAATGCTAGAAACAAATTAAATTTCATTAGAATATTTGATCGAGGAACCATTGCTCGTTACATCAAGACTATAACCTTTGTGTTTTAATAACAAGGGTATAGATACAATATTTTCTAATGATCTTGGTATATAATAATAATTTATCAGCTCTAGATCTTTCCAGAAGGTAACTTCAATATATTTTGTTCGTAGCTTCCGCTTGGATGGACTCTCCCTCCAGCATCGTAGAGCTCAAGTCATCTTTATTTCAAACTCCTAATTTCTATAGCCTCCTGTATAATTTTGCAAATATGAAAATCGTAGCTGATATCCAATACCCAAGAGTTTGAAATGAAGAATTTATGAACAAAATTATATGTATCTCAGTACATACTTTGGTAGCACATTTGCACTTCTTAATAGTTGCAAGCGTAAGCTTGCAATTTTCTCTTCCAATGACTGTTCACCATATGCAAAATAGGTCATCTTCGAAGCTTCTTATCCTTCTTGCTCTTATTTATACCACTTTAGGGTTCAGCCTCCTATTTGACCCATTTTTAACTTGCCTTCTTCTTGGAATCCTATCTAAAAGAAGAAAAGGAAGCCTTATCCTTCTTGATATGGCTTCTAAAAAAACCCTTTTTTTAGCAATACTTAACAACTTAGGTAAGAAGTATTTAGTTTTGTTTATATGATAGTTTATGACAAACTAAGCCCAAATAATTTTTGAAGTGATTGCAGGATCAGTCCTGACTTAACTTCTTCATCCATAATTAAAACTTAAATTGACTTAATCGAGTGATTAGATCAATTACCATCAAATATGATTTTTTATGGATGTTCCTTTTGCACCTTTTGCCATGGAATAACTACTTAGATATCTCATATCTAGCAAAGTCCTACTCTGCTCTCCATAAAGCTGTTTTAAATTGAATAATATGGACCTGAGTATGCATACATCATATTGCCTCTATAACTCCGTTACCTCCTGGAAGCAGTATGATTGCATTTGACAGTAAATAATCATTTTTTTTCCGACATCTTGTAATGTGGACTTTTCTTTCTCTATAGCATCTTCCTAATTGGCTCAGGATCAAGGGGCATCAGAATATAGGAGAGTTTTTTTTTTTTGACTAAGTATATTTTAAGGTTTTCTAACAATCCCACATAATTTGGGTCCTGATTAATTTATTTGAATCAAAATTGAAACGCAATGAAAGATGAAGAGCCATTTAATCTACAATATAAAAAATATTAGCATAATCAAATAAACTTCATGACATGATACATAGACAATTAAATTAGATCTTTAATTTAATTATATTCTCTCACTATTTTATCGAATATCATAACTCTGCTAACTATGATAATCGAGAAAACCTAATTCTATTTTCTTAGTGGGGATTGAGCACCCTAATTCTTATAAAAGATCTTGTATTAGTAACAACAAACTTATTATAAGTTAAAGATAGGAAATCCTTTCCAATTGCTATCATGCAATTCTCATTATAACCTAGGCCTCTAAAATATTAATAGCATTGTGTTTGCACAACGAAGCTATAAATATTTTTAGTTAAGTTAGGATCCTTCATTTCTATATAGCCAAAATGGAATATAACTGCTCTTGTGGTTGCACAACAAAGCAATATACCCAAAATGCTGTAAGCATCTTAATGAAGGAAAATCCTGACTTTTCAGACCAGGTTCGTTCAGATCTGATCAGATCAAGAGATATATTTCAAAAAAAAATTTCTTGATTCTAGATCAGATCTAAGATATTTCAGATCTAATTATTATTATTTTAAAACCATTAAAATTAAATTAGATAAAATTAAATCAAATTTAATTTACATCTTGAAGTGGACATAATTCCTATTACCCGTTGAAATGATCCTATAAGCAGTGGAAGGTTCTGGATCAGCACGCAAGTGCTTGCCTCTACCGATATCTACTCAGGCTTAGATCTGGAGATCCTCTTTCTTATCTATGCACGTTCCTCCAAAATTTAGATCTGCATCTGAATCTGGGAGGATCTTCAAAAATCTTTTCGATATTAGCAGTTTTAATCCTTGAACAGTGCAGCCTTCTAGCTTTCAGTCGTCTTTCTTTGATCTGGATCGCACACCAAAATCCCAAACACTTTGGATGTGGAAGAGGAGAGGGCCGAAGGTGGGTTGTTCGGCTGGAGGAAGAGGGGCAGAGGCACCGACCTTGGGGCATGGGATTTCAATTCTCCAATCATACAATCATACAATCATGCAATTGAGTTGGGCGCAGGGTCTTATTTTATAGACTGTCTATGATCCCAACTTCTCTTTTTATTCCCACCAATAACAACTTCTTTGTGGAAATCAAATCTTAAATCTGATTGTAAGAAAATAGAGTCCCCTAAGATTCTCCTTAGAGGGTGCCTTACGACCAGTCAAAGTTGGTTGCTTTAGGAGAACTCTAATTGGAATCCAAAAAAGGGGAGAATTGGAGTTTCCTGTCCAACAGGGACTCCTGGGCGCCTCCAAACTTGGGGCAACACACAAGGGTGGCGTGCACCCTCTTCTTTTTGCTAAGGTTCTAGTGGGGGACCAGGCCCCCACCAGCTCTCCAATAGAATGCGTAACACATGGATAGAAGTTCAAAGTTGTCATGGTCAAACATTTGACAGTCCAGGGTCCACGACTTTTTCATCGAAAAGTTCTTTAAACCTTATGATTACGAATCATTAGGAACTTGTGAATCATGTCTCATGAGTAAAATGACTAAGACTTCATTTAGTAGATATGGAGAAGGGACAAATGAGTTATTAGGACTTATATATTCGGATGTATGTGGTCATATGACAACTCAGGCTAGAGGGGGATACTCTTATTTTATTACATTCACTGATGATTTATCTAGGTTTGGATATGTGTATCTTATGAAACACAAATCCGAAGCCTTTGATAAATTTAAAGAGTATCAAAATATGGTCGAGAAACAAACTAGAAAGAGTATAAAAATCCTTCGATCTAATCGAAAAGGAGAATACTTATCCAGTGAATTTCTAAACTATCTTAAAGTAAATGGCATTCTCTCTGAATGGACCCCTCCTTATATGCCATAATTAAATGGTGTAGCTAAAAGGAGGAATCATACTTTATTAGATATGGTACGGTCCATGATGTGCTTCATAGAATTATCTATTTTTTTTAGGATCATGCTTTGGAGACCGTAGTATATATCTTGGGAGAAGCATCCCATATACTTAGAATAAAAATCTATAGAGATAGATCTAAGAGGATGCTAGGTTTGTCCCAGTCTAGGTACATTGACTTAATACTGAAAAGGTTCAGTATGGATGGGAGTAAAAGAGGTTACTTAACCATGAGTCAAGACATATATCTCTCTAAGAAAATGTCTCCTAAGACACCTGAAGAGAGAAATAGAATGAGTTCTATTTCTTATGCTTCGACTGTAGAATCAATAACATATGCCATGTTATGTACCAGGCCTGATGTTGCTTATGCCTTAGGTATTGCAAGTAGATTTCAGGCTGATCCAGGAAAGGATCACTGAAAAGTTGTGAAAAATATTCTTAAGTACTTGAGAAGGACTAAGAATATTTTTTTAGTATATGGTGGATCTGATTTTAAACTAGAAACATATTTTGACTCTAGTTTTCAATCAGACCCAGATGATAGCAAATCTATTTCAAGATATATATTTACTCTGAACGATAGAGTAATGAGTAAGAAGAGTACCAAGCAGCCAGCTATAGCTAACTCAACTACTGAGGTAGAATATATAGCTGCAAGTGAAGCCATCAAGAAAGCTATCTGGATGAAGAAGTTCATCATTGAATTGGGTGTTGTTGTTCCTAAAATTAAGAACCCAGTACCACTTTACTGTGATAATACTGGAGAAGTTGCTCAAGCAAAGGAACCAAGGTCTCATCATAAGTCCAAGCACATTTTGAGATAGTTCCATCTCGTTCGTGAAATTATTAAAAGATAAGATGTTGTCATTGAACGAGTAGATACAAAGAACAACATAGCATACCCATTCACTAAGGCTTTACCACAGCAGTAGTTCGATCGCCACCTTGAATGTATGGGATTAAAATATAAGGACGATTAGCTTTAGTGCAAGCAGGAGATAGGAATATGCCCTCAAGCTAATCAAAATTTATTTTTTTGATGGGCTATTCTTTGTCTTCCAAACTTATGTAATGATATTTTTTAAATAAATAAAGGTATTTATTTCATCATATGTTGCATCTTAATTATTTATTTAAGATTATGATGAACTCCATAAATTAGGACTACGATTTTAGGGTTATGATGAGATCATACCAGTGAGACCTAAAATCTTAAAATCTTAATTTAAATATTTTTGATTGATGGAACATTGAGTTGAGGATCAATATTTTTGGTAAGACTGGCACATCTTTTGTATGCTCGATGGAGAGGGTGTTGATCTCATAATCACTTGTGTGCGACACTAATACAAGGATGTGGATGCTCATTAGAGAATGGGTTAATTGAATTGATCCAAGTCGAGAACATCTAATGGAGTCTTATCAACATGTCAATAGATGGTTCTCATTGTGGGAGTTGTGCATGTAGTCCTTTGACCTGAGACTACCATAGAATCTTATATATATGAATTCATAATTTGGTTCATACTCATTCATGACTTAGTCATGTACGGGATGATCTGGATATGATGGATTATATATAAAGATTATGAGTAGGTCAACATGGAATCGATCACTGCTGGTAAGAGGAGAATGCATCCTACCTACTTCAATCAAATAATGATTCAGAAAGTCTTTGATCGAAGCATGATGAAAATTAGAAATGATTTCTAATGTTTCATTAATCAAATCATCATCATAAGATTGATAGAAATATGAATATGATATTGGGTTTGACATATTTTCATACCTAGAGTTATATTCGGGATGCAGGGTGATCGAAGGATCTTATTGCATGGTAACTTTCCACTGAAGGATACTTTTAGTTTTTATCAAAATTCCATATCTTTTGGGTGGACATGATACATTGCTAGACGTCAATCTTGTCTTGTGGGTTCGATCAAATTAAAGAGTTTAATTTGATCATTAATTAGAAAGTGTTCTAATGGGTCAAATCGGGTTAACTAGTTTTGACCTAAATCGATTTGGTTGAGTTTTAACCAGATTAGGTCAAATCGCATCTGAACCTACTGCTAGCTAGATGTGGAACCCAATGGGTCACACACAAAGGGAATTGATCAAGGGTCTAATTGGATTAGACCATGTTTGCAAGTTGAATATGCTAGCACATGTTGCAAACCCTAGCACCTAGATTCGAATTGGATTTGAATCGAGTTCCAATTTGGGCTAATTTTGATCCAATTTGAGCCAAATCAAATTTGGTCTTGAATTGGGTTAGCCTGGGCTTATTGGGCTTCATGTTGGATTCCATATACCTAAGTCCCATGTGTCAGAGACTCTCTCTCTTGATGTGTGGGAAGTATTTTATGCACTAATGTCTCCTTGACGCATAGTTGGTTGGTGCCAACCTTCTTTGACTTTTCCACCATTTATTTTACGTAACTTTTGTTACGTGATTTCAGATCTAATTAGAAAGGCACCTAAGATTCCTTTTGTAGATTAATCACTTTGCTGTTTAATGGTATTTGGATATAGTAGGGAACTATTGCCGCTTCCCCTTATCTTGGCGCCACTTGGACTCATGAGTCCAAGTGGTTAGGGACTCTATCACGCCCCATGTTTCCCCATGCCCCATTCAGATATGGCACCATGTTTTTGGACCCTTGGATCAACATTTGATAATTGATCAAAGGTGAAAATGAATGGTGCCAATATTGAAAGCATTGCGACCTTTCGAAAGAAATTACGTGGAATAAGTCCGAAGAGTCTTTCTACATTAAAGCACCTCTTGGACTAAGTCTACGTAATTCCACGTGGCTTGAAAATCTGAAAAGGGTGTGAGAAGGATGGATAGGCATGAGAAATGCCCAAGGAAAGGGCATGAGAAATTGTGAAAGCACCCCTACATACATTATAAATAGGGGTGCGCACCGAGAGTCCAAGGTATTAGAAATTCCTCCATTCTTTCTTACAATAGGTTCTCTTGTCCAATTTTCTTTATTCCTTTTCTCTGGTCTACACAAGGTCCTGATTTAAGGACAAGAAGTCTTCCATTAAGATAAAGAGATTAGAAATAAAAATTAAAGAGATAAGGAATAAGAAAGAAAGGCAAGGAAAGGCTAGGAGGGTGACATTAAAGGTTAAGGAAGGTAATGCCCAAATAATTAAAGTTCTTGTCATAAGAATTTTAATTAAATTAATCAGAGGGGTTGGTGTCTTGATCAAGTCTCCTTGTGGATCAACATTAGAGAATGAACACGTGGGCACCTAGTAGAAATCCTGACGGACTGCTGCCAGCGATTAGAGTCAAAATTAAGGTTTTACGATCAGAGGTATGTTCTGATATCCTCTTTTATATTATAAATGCATATTATATGATTTAAATTCTAATAAGGTGATCCTAGGATTTGGATTTAGTTTATGATTTCATAATTCTACTTTGAAATCCGTGCTTCCACCCTATACACCAAATCCTACACCTATGGGATCACACACAATAAGAGTTCCTACCTGATCTGAAGGCTGATCGAAAGTCCCACTGAATTGGAACTCAATTACTTATTAAAAAATTAATTAGCAATTATATTGCTCATTAGCTCAATTCGATTGAGCAATGAGGAATTGACCAAGTCTAATTGAATATTGATTCAATTGAGTTTGACCTGATCAGATCATGTGACGATCTAATCGCTTAGGGAGTGGACCCTGATTTGATCAGAGGTTGGATCTAATTAATTTCTAATTTGATTAGAAATTAATTGATTTGGGTTAAGTCTAATTTGATTAGGTTTGACTTAAATCCAGTTGGGTCTAGAGTTATTGGTTTAGTTGAAACCAATTTGAACCAATTAAAAGTTAGTTTGAATTCCTATCTCCCTATGCCATTGACCTTTGACCCATTTCTTTTCTCCATGCACATTAGAAATGTGCATGGGAATTCTCATGCCAAGAAGCCTTCTACGCCCTTTCTCTTATCTCCTTTTGACTTGGTTCAAGGGTTGGATCAATTCAAAGCAAGTTGAATTTTGAATTCAACTTGATTTGTTAGTGTTTGAAACCACATCTCCCTCTCATCCTTATCTAGTCTCCATGCCTTCTCATTTGTTTGATCGCCATTTAATTTGTGCCCATGTAAGGAGAGTCCTTCTGCATGTTAAACATTGGGGTGGGTGCTGGAATAAGATAAGGAGTCCTCTTAAATATCTAATTTTTGGAGCATCCGAAAGATCAGGATCAATTCATCGATTGGATTGATGAAGGTCAGCTGTCGAAGACCTCAGAGAGGAGCTAGCACTCCAGAGGGATAGATCAGGACTAGGGGCTCTATGTGGACTCACCATAGAGGCCGAACACATGTGCGGTTGCAGCACGACACAAGAGCAATTTTTTGGTAGATCCAGATTACTATGATCATCTACCCATGCACAAGTACTATGTTCTGAACATAGATCTATCAGTAAATCAATGCATATTAACATGTCAAAGATCCTGAGTAGGATTTTATAATTAGATCATAGCATGCATTAAATTAATGTAGATTAATTTTTCTTCCATTGCTATATATTTTGAAAAAGTTTTGAAAAGCATGCTTAGAATCTCGCTAGTTTTTCTTCAAATGGTATCAGAGCAACAGGTTGCTCGACCTGCTTTTATGTAAATTAGAAAAATTTAATGTTAGCATATATGATATGTTTTAGATCTAGATTGTTTTAGATTCGATCTAAACAACTTAATGATCGCATGCACTAGAGGTTGTCCTAGTACGTTGTGATCTATAATTTTGATCATAAAATCTTTAGATTAGATCTAATATTTTTTTGATATATTTGAATAGTTTAATCTAAATTTTCATCATGAACTAGTGTTTAGATTAGATCTAAATATTTCATTATTTTTTATGTAATGTACATAGCTTTAGATTAAACCTGAATAGATCTTATGAAGGTTCTATTCGCTAGTCGAGCCAACTATCTCAAGAATTGAGCCAGCTCGACCAGTGTGCTAGCCTGATACGATCTCTAGACTGCTGCTCCAGATGACTCGATCAGGAATCAGGCTGGCTCGACTTTTGTTCGGGCCAGCTCAGATGGGATCCGAGCCAGCTCGATGGAAAGTTGGCCTTCTGGGCTTTTGCTTGAGTTGGCTGTCTCAGGAATCGAGCCAGCTCAGCTCCTACTCAGGCCAGCTATGATAGGATCCAAGCCAGCTCGACTGAGAAGCTGGCTAAAGCTATTCAATGGCTATTTTTAATTGAATAAACCTACAACTTGTGCTTATTTATGAAATAAGCCAACCCATTTTTGAAATGGGTCGACCAATTTGGTGAAATAGTGCAACATTGTAAAGAACCTTTCAAAATTTAAAAATTATTTTCGAAATACCGAACCCCAACCCATCAGCATAAAACTTAATTAAAAGAATTAAGTATTGTCTAGTAGTGTCTAGAATTATGAATTAAAGATCCTAAGACAACTGCATAATACTATGGACTAAAGGGTTAGATGAATTAGGTCCATTAATTGGGTTAGACCTAAGGTTAGTTAAAGAATGGATTAATCTAGAGTAGTTGATCAAATCTAACCAAGTGTTGACTTAGATTAGGTCAAGGACACTCTAGACTCAACTTCAATAGTTGTAGTTGAATGAGTCCATGTCTTTGATGAACCAAGATGGACCTAATTCATGGCTAAGCGGTCTAGCCCATAATTACTAGGTTGATCTGATTAAACTAATTGACCATTTGGTGTCTAAGGTAAGTCTGGTAGTTTAGATCAGTGATTTTTAATTAGAAGCTACTTGCACTGATTCGATCTTTGATGAGTTAATGGCATATCCTCTTCCACTGATCTCACTTACTTGGCCAACATGGTTGATTAGAATTTGATTGGATCACTTGGTGATTCGGACTAACCAATGTCATTAGAAATCAGTTTGACTGATTTCAATCAGTAAAATTGAATTAGATGCCCATGGAGTGAAATTGATCCTAGTGCTCATCAATTAACTTGGTGAAGTCAGTGGGAGGATTTGACTTTATGAAGTCAGTAGAAGAAATTGGTTCGTATCCTTTCTATCCTAAAATCATAAGTAACCTAAATCCTCTAAATTATTAGGTCTTTAAAATAACTAAGTTATGGGGATAATCGAGTCATAGCCTCCCATTAAGATGAATAGTAACGAGTCCAATTTTCTGAATGAACATTGGAGGTGCCTTACACCTGATGTTCATCTGGATATTGGAATTATTATCCATCATATGATGATTAGGTCACACTCTCTTAATGGTGATCAAGTTAGCAGGTTGCGCTGGTTATCATTGGTTTGAGAAGTTGATCATCTTAATGGTTGGACCTAACCAGACTATTTTAGTGGAAGCCAAAGCCTATTGATTTGGCTTCTAGGATAAAACCTAACTACTAAAAATTATTTGAAGAAATAATTGGTTATGAACCTACCTGTAGATGCATGTAGGTTAGCTAGAGCCTTCCTCGGGCCTATTTATAGTCTATGTGGATTTCAGCACCCACTAAGAAGTTAGTGTAATTTCTCAAAATGGAGGTAGAGGCTATCAATTCATTTGAAAATAGTAGGAGGACCTATAAACTAAAGTCCAAATCTTTAGGATTAATTAATTCAAGTACTAATAAGATTTCATATTTTTCTTCTAGATAAATAGAATGGCTAGTGTAAGTCAACTCCATTCACTATTGGATAGTGATAAACGTTTAGGACCTAAGAACGAGGAGTCTAGTGTTAACCCTAATTCGGCAGACCCAAAGAGAAATGGTCCTCTTGACTTGAATAGGCTGAACAGCAAAAATCAGTAAAGAGTTGCTAAGCAAGGATGTTATATGATAACATCTTGCAATTTCACTATTTGTGATACATCTACCTAGGTATTAGATATCGGGAGTCCAATTCACATATGCAATTCATTGCATGGACTTCAAATAGATAGAAAGTTTAAAAATAACAATAGATTCCTTAATGTTGGGGATGAAAGTAAAGTTCCAGTCCTAGCATTGGAAACTCTTGAGCTATTTTTCAAAAATAATAATATTATTTTAAGTGATTGTCACAATTGTCCATATTTTATGATAAACATAATATCCGTTGGGCTTTTAGAATAGGATGGTTATTGTTTATCAATAAAAGAAAATTATTGTGATATCATTATGAATGGTGTTACAGTAATGTAAGGACAATTAAGAAATGTCATTTATATTTTATCACAATCTATTAGTATAATGTACACGTCAAACAAATACCCAAAACTAGATTATATCCCCAATGCCTATCTTTGGCACTGTCAACTAGGTCATATAAATAAGAATAGAATTAATAGGTTAGTCAAGAAGAATATGTTAGATATATGTGCCCTAGAAGCTAGAATTGGCTGACACTTGTACTACACTTCTAAGAGCAAAATTATAATAATCAATAAAATGAGTTATTTTCTATCATATATGTGTATTTAGTGTTTGTGATACATCCTTTGAGTTAATGGTAATGATAATTCATATTTTCAAGAGTTGAAAATTTAAGACATGAATAATCATTATTAACTCATAAAATACTCCCGACCATAGGATCATCACGAGGATGGTGATTGTTTTGAAAGATTGGTGTACAATCACTTCACTTTAGTAGATGAGTCTTGAGTCTATGGTGTGGAGACACCGGAGTGAGAGTACAGATACTCGTTAGAGAACGAGGGCACTGAGCGTGACCACCTCGAGTAGTCATTAGGAAGTCTACCTTCTCGTCAATGACTGACTCGATGCTGTAGTGGTGTGTCTGGTTCTTTGACCTGAGGTGCATCGGACAGTTCACCTTGAGGGTGTTATAGTTTGACTACACCATAACTCGATCTCCTAGCCATTCGGAAACCCTGAGGTGTATGTTGGCTATAGCATGTTCATTGTAGGAACTGGATTGCATCAAGATGGAATCTATCTACCTCGGTGGTAGAGGAGCAGCCCTATGATGATCATGAGAATCAAGTCCAGAAGCCCATGGCCATGGCAGAGTGAAATAATAGAAAGAGTTTCTATTTAGGTTTTCACATCGGACTTGAATCGAATGATTACATCATATGACAGAAACTAGGGTTTGACGAGTTCACCTTAACCCTAATCTGATCGGGGCTCAAGATAGAAGAACTTAATCACACAGGTAGCTGCACCAAGAGGTTCGCATTCAGCTCTGATGGGTTGCCACCATATACTGCTAGGTGTCACTGGTGGATTTTGGGAGCAATTAGAATGATTTAGATGATCGATCATTCTAGCTGTTCGAATCAGAAGAGTTCTGATCCATCGAAAGGAGTTTCGATGATGTCGATGATAGAGATCATGACATATCCCATTACCATACAGAACTGAACCTAACTGGGTCACACAAATAAGGGTTTGAATCTGGTGATCATCAATTGAACTGATCTAGTTCAATTGATCTGAATGAGATTCAATTAGGTTCAAGAAAATCATGCTAGCACTCGATTGAACCTAACGTTCTTCTTTTACTATCATAAATAGTTGTCCTGACTGAGCCAAAGGAGTTTGTGCTCGATCAGAGGCCTTCACTTGGTCTGACTGGAGCCTATCCAGGTCAGAAAAGGGTTGTCTTATTTTGTAAGATAATACCTGCCATTTTTGGTCACCTGCCATTTCTCGTCCTTTGACTTTGGTCAAAAGTTGACCTTTGACTGGTCAAATGTTGACCATTGACACTTTGACTTCTGTCCACGTGTCATGCACCTATTGGAGAGCTGGTGGGGGCTTGTCCCCCTGCTAGAACCTGGCAAGGAGGAGGGTGCACGCCAGGCGCCCAGGAGTCCCTATTGGATAGGGACTCCATCTCCTTTTTGGATTCCGATTAGACTCCTCCTAAGAACCAACTTTGACTGGTCTTAGGCACCATCTAAGGATGAATCCAAGGGACTCTATTCCCACCAATCAGATTTAGATCTGATTTCACAAAAGGTTGTGATTGGTTGGGATGAAGAGGAGTTGGATCATGCATAGTCTATAAATAAGACCCTGCGCCCAACTCAAAGAGACATGAAAATTCCCCATGCCCCAAGGCTGCCTCTCTCCTCCTCCTCCATGCCAAGTCCATCATCTCCCTCTCCTCTCCATGCCCAAAGTAGTTTGGGATCTATGTTGGTGCAATCCAGACAAGAGAAAGGCGACAGAAAGCTAGAAGGCTGCGCTGCTGCAAAGGACAACTGCTGATCTTCAAAAGCTATTTTGAAGATCCTCCAAATCAGATCTAGATCTAATTTTTGGAGATGTGATAGAGAAGAAGAGGATCTCTCGATCCAGCCCGAGTGGATACCGATAGAGGTCAAGCACTTACGTGGCTAGATCTAGAATCTTCCACTGCTTATAGGATCATCAACGGATAATAGGATTATCCTACATCAAGGTAAATTAAATCTGATTTAATTTATCTCTATTTTATTTTAATTATTAAAATAATAATAATCAGATCTGAAACATCTTAGATCTGATTCAGATTAAAGAAAAAAATTTTTAAAATATATCTCTTGATCCAACTAGATCTGAACGAACCTGATTCGAGAAATCAAGATTTTCCTTCAGAATATTCTTGACATTGATGATTGTGAACCATTGAATACCTGTGAGTCCTGTCTTCTTGGTAAGATGATCAAATCATCTTTTACTGGAAAAGGTGAATAGGCTATTGAGCTTCTAGGTCTAGTACATACTGATGTATGTGGACCTATGAGCACATGTGCTAGAGGTGGGTTCTACTACTTCATTATATTTACTAATGATCTATCAAGATATGGGTACGTCTATCTTATGAAGAGTAAATCCGATTCATTTGAAATGTTCAAATGATATCAAAATGAAGTAAAAAAATAACTTAGAAAGAGTATTAAAACTCTTCAATCTAACTGAGGAGGTGAATACCTTTTAAATAAATTTTTGACATATGTAGGAGAGAGTGGGATTCTCTCAAAATGGACCCCTCCTGGAGCACAAGAGCATAATGGTGAAGGAACCAGATCTAGGGTTTCATGGGTAGATCTTGAAACTTTTTTAAGATCAGACAGTGGAAGACTTAAACAAATCAAATATTTATTTAAATAAATATATAAATACCTAGATTTTAGATCTATTACATGATCAAGGCATGATATTAAATTAAAAATTAAAAACATAAAGGAGAAAGAAAGGTTGATCATATCAACCTAGATCTATACTACATCTAATGCAGCTATAAAATAATTGATTGGATATGTTACCTGAATATGTTAGACATTCTAATTTGCTGATCTAGGCTTGAGGATAAAGTCATGAGCCGCACACACGTCCAGCCTCTAGGAGTCATCCACACAAGCTCACAAATACGATCAGAGATCCTGATGCAGTAAATCGGCATAGTATGCTAGCATTGTGCTAATCTCTCTTCGACAGTCGATCCGATGCTTTCTTCTTTGAAACATGGATACTCCAAAATATCAAAAGAAAAAGAAGAAGATTTGTGATGCCAAGACACCTCTCAAAAGCTCACAAAAAAGGGACGAAGAGATCTGGAACAAAAACCCTAGAAGAAGATCCTCTTCTTCTTCTTTGTTCTTTTTCTAGATATCCTGATTTGTGTTTTCAATATCTCCATGACCCAGATAATTTTTTTTATGATTTTTCTACACCAAAGAGACCTATAAAATGTATAAAATATAAAAAAATTTTAATAATTTTTTTTTTAAATAAAAGGATATGCAGAGTCCAAGATTGGTCAAAAATGTTGACAGGAAAGTCACCAAATGGCAGGTTGTTAGGGCACCCAACTCTTGGGTGCCCCCACCTTGCTTTTCTGCCATGGACCAGCAAGGGAGGGTGCAACAAATGCCAAAGAATGCTGAGAGAGAGAGAGAGAGAGAGAGAGAGAGAGAGAAAATAGGGAGGTGGCGGCATGAAAGAAAGGAAGTCTTTTGGGTGACTAGGATTCTATCTCATAGAATCCTAAAGCAAAACCAATCTCCTCTTTTGACTTGGTCATCAAACAAATTTTTATATGAGAAAAAGAAAGAGACAAGGGAGGTATGAGATTGCTTAGGGTATGGAGATTATTCACGAAAAAACATAAAGAGAAAGGGATGGGGCATGAGGATTAGGTGGCGCAAGGAATAGGGAGTCCTAGTCACACTACGACTCCTATTTTGACCCGATTAAATAAGATCTTTTAACCAAATAAAAATAAGAATAAACCAACCCAATTAAATAAGGCCCTAATCTATTTAAGAATTTAATTAAATTAGATTAAATTAAATTTAATTTTAATTTAATTTTTTAATCAAATTAGAAAATTGGGTTGATCCAAGTCCTAGTTAGACTAGGACTAGTTCTTCCTTGCACTTGGCTTATCAAATAAGCCAATTGGACTTGATCCAATCAAGCCCAAACCAAATTCAATTAAATCATACTTAATTAGACTTAATCTTAGCCTACTAGCTTAATTAAATTAAGTAAATTAGCAATCAAATTGCTAATCGATCCTCCTGCAATAATTGCACTAGGTCAAACATCAACTGTATTGATCGTTTAACCCTAAAATGATTTTAAATCGCTGATCAACCATCTGATCAGAACATGAACTCTAATGTGAGTGACCTCATAGGTCTGAACCTAAGCTAATAGCATAGAAATAAATTCTTATACCAATCGAAGTGATCATCTAGTAATGATGCCCGACGGTCGGATAGGTCGAAGGTGTAGAACACCATCCTTAGAACCCATGCGGATATAGTTTTCATATAATTCATCCCCTTGACCATAATGCTTATAGGATACCTCAGAGTTCAACGGTCAATTTTGATAAGGTTGTCCACATTGTATTTTAAAATATCAAATCCATCTGATGGATTATCCTAGCCAAGGTTTTGCTAAATTGAAATATAGTGATACATTCTTCTCCAACTCTTAGAGTAGTCAATTCCATCTTGATCACACTCTGACTTCGCAAGTACTTGACTGTGCCCAGAAGCTTTTTGTTATTGAATTAAAAATTTAGTTAGTCCGGTACCAAAGTACAGTGAGTTGCTTGCAAGTTACTGAGGTAATCTCAGGTCTAAGAGATACTTATTTCTATATCCCATTAGAGATATTCTCGATAGTAGAATGCTCTGAAGTTGTTCACGTTCAATGATGATGTACCCATACATCTCACCAGTATGCCATACCAGTATCTCCACACTCCTTGGTTAAGAGGACAACCAACCTATATGGCATATAGCGACCTATGCTCGATAGACGTTGTCGTCCTAATTAACAGCCTGTCATTTGGTCGTGAATAAATTTAAGGACTAATCAATAAATCTTCTCTTTATCGAAACTAAATAGTCCTAAGAAGTTTATCACAACAATAGAGTTCATTAGATGATGTAAATTTATGATGAAAAAGATGTTAAAAAAATTTTATTAATTAATAAATCAATTATAATATCTCAACCATCAACAAGCTGATGATTGGCTTTGGGACATAATTTTCAACGACTCCCACTTGTCCTAAAGCCACTCGGCACGGTATCTAATACCCATCTTTGACTTATGATTATCGAACTCCTTGATTGCCAAGGCTTTAGTAAAGGAGTCGGCTAGATTTTTCTTTTCGTCGATCTTCTGAAGGTTGACATCATCACGATCGATGATCTTACGGACCAAATGAAAGTGGCGTAGAATATATTTTGTCCGTTGGTGTGCCTTCGATTCTTTTGCTTGAGCTATGGTGCCAGTGCTGTCATAGTAGAGCAGGACTAGACCATCAATCGAGGGTTCCTCTTGGAGCTCGATGAAAAACTTCCTCAGCCACATAGCTTCATTTGCTGCATCTAATGCTGCCATGTACTCTGCTTCGCAAACAGAGTCAGCCACTGTATGCTGGTTAAAACTTTTCTAGTAGATGGCTCTACCATTTAGAGTAAAGATATACCCCAACACACTTTTACTATCATCATGGTCAGATTGAAAGCTAGAGTCTATAAACTCCATAAGTTTCACATCTGACTCACTATAAACCAACCATTGGTCCTTAGTATTTTTCAAATACTTAAGGATGGTTTTAACCACCTTCCAGTGATTTTCTATAGGATCAGACTGGTATCTACTCACTACTCCTAGTGAGTATGCCACGTCTGATCTCGTACATGTCATTGCGTACATAATAGACCCCACTGTCGAAGTATATGGGATTCTACTCATATGCTCTCTCTCTTCAGGAGTTGTCGGACAATCCTTCTTAGAGAGAGATATTTCTTGGCCTATCGAGAGATAGCCCTTTTTGGAATTCTCCATGCCGAACCTCTTCAGCACAGTTTTTATGTATGTGGATTGGGATATACCAAGCATCCTTTTAGATCTATTTCTATAGATCTTCATCCCTAGGATGTAGGATGTTTCATCCAAGTCCTTCATGGAGAACTTTGATGACAACCAAACTTTTATTTCTTGTAGTGCGGGAATGTCATTTTTGATTAAGAGAATGTCATCCACATACAAAATAAGAAATAGTACTGCTGGACCATTTGTCCATTTGTAAATGCAAGATTCTTCTCCGTTCTTAATGAAGCCATACCTTTTGATCACTTTATCAAAATGCATGTTCCAACTCCGAGATGTTTGCTTTAAACTATAAATAGATCTTTGAAGCCTGCACACTTTGGACTCATCTATGGATGTGAACCCCTTAGGTTGTATCATATACACCTCTTCGATTAGCTCTCCATTTAGAAAAGCCATCTTCATATCCATCTATCAGATCTCATAGTTCAGGTGGGCCGCTATTGCAAGCATTATCCAAATGGATTTGAGCATTGCCACTGGGAAGAATGTCGCATCATAATCAATACCATAACATTGACGATACCTCTTGACAACCAAACGGGCTTTATAGATCTCCACCTTTTCATCTGTGCCTCTTTTTCTTTTGAATATCCATTTACACCCAATGGGTTTAACCCATTCAAGTGGGTCAACTAATGTCCATACATCATTGATCTTCATGGAATCCATTTTGGATCTCATGGCTTCTAGCCATTTCTTAGAGTCGGATTTCTGCATCACATCCATATAAGTGATCGGATCCTCATCATTCTCATCGAGTTCAATGAGATCACCATCCTGGATCAAGAATCCATAGTATCTATCTAGATGGCACGGTATTCTATCGGATCACCTTAATGGTGTGGGTTCACTAGACTTTGGATCTAATCTGATCAAATCCAACTTAGGTTCAACATTCTGTGTCGAAATTTCTACTTATTGAACTTCATCAAGTTTAACCTTAGAGGCAACAGTTTCTTCACTAAGAAACTTCTTTACCAAAAGGATTACCCTAAGACTGACGAACACCTTTTGTTCATCAGCATGATAGAAATAGTATCCTTTGGTCTCTTTTGGGTATCCTATAAATGCACACTTGTCAGACTTAGGTACAAGTTTATCTGAAATTAATTATTTGACATAAGCCGGGCACCCCCAGACTCTGAGGTGTGAAAGTGCTAGCTTACATCCTGTCCATACCTCATATGGAGTTAAGCATATATTTACTTGGAACCGTATTTAAAAGATAGCAAGTCGATTTGAGTGCATATCCCTAAAGGGATATTGGCAAGCTGGCAAAACCCAACATGGATCGGACCATGTCTAATAGAGTCCGATCCCTCCTTTTAGATACACCATTATGCTGTGGTGTTCCCGAAGGAGTTCATTGGGAGAGAATCCCATTCTCTTCTAGATATGTGAGAAACTCACTAGAAAGATATTTCCCTCCTCGGTCAGACTGAAGAGTTTTAACACTCTTTCCAGTTTATTTTTCTACTTCACTTTGGAATCGTTTGAACATTTCAAACAAATCCGACTTATGTTTCATTAGATAGACATATCCAAATCTGGATAGATCATTTATGAAAGTGATGAAGTAGATATATCCACCTTTGGCACTAGTACTCATTGGTCCACATACATCAGTATGTACTAGTCCTAAGAGTTCAGTAGCTCTCTCACCTTTTTCAGCAAAAGGTGACTTAGTCATTTTACCAAGAAGACAGGATTCATAGGTTGGAAGGATTCACAATCACTAAGTTTGAGGATACACTCTTGAGACAACTTGTTTATCTTGTTCTTGTTTATATGACCCAGTCTAAAGTGCCATAAATAGATATCTATCACATTATCTAATCTAGGATGTTTGCCAGTTGAATAGACTACATTAACAGATTGTGATAACATATATACACCATTATTCAATTATCCATCAAAAGCAGTAACACCATTCATAATGACATTATAAACTCATTTCTTTATTAAAATTTCATAATTGTTCATGGCCAAAAGGCCTACAGAAATGATATTTAAAAAAAAACTAGGATAAAAAAGATAATCACCAAGAACAATGGTATGAGGTTCAAATATAAGTTTCAAAATTCCTAAAGCTAGAACTAAAATTGATCTTCCATCTCTAATATTTAGGAATCTCTCATCTTGCTCGAATCTTCTACTAACCTATAACCCCTGCAACGAATTGCAAATATGATAAGAGCTTTCGGTATTCAATACCCAGTCAGTAATATCACACACAGAGAAATTGCAAGAAGTTATCATATAAATACCTTATCCAGCAATAGCTTGCTTCTTCCTCTGCCTGTTCGGATCCAGGGAGGCAATGTACTGAGGATAGCTCCTCTTTCAGTACCTCCATTTCTTGCAAAAGAAGCATTCAGCTTGACTCTTATCGGGCTTGGTCTTTGGGGTCTGACCCTGCACAGATGTCCTAGCCTGAACATGCACCTTCTTGGCTTTCTTTTTCTTATTCTTTTTTCCTTTTTCAAAGGGTCGAGAATGAGAAGACGAACCTCCCACTAAGTTCACCAACTCTTTGTGGAGCTGGTAATCCTTCTCAAAGTTCTGAAGTAACCCCAGTAACCCAAGGTAGTCAACTTCAGGCTTTGACATTCTATAATGTGTAAGGAATGAGAGATAAGACTTGGGCAGCGAGTTCAGTGTTGCATCTTTCCCAAGTTGTTTGGGTAGGAGAAAGCTAAGCTTATTCAAGCACTCTATCAGCTCGATCATGTATAGTACATGATCAGTGACAGAGGCTCCATCCCTTATTCCAGCATTGAAGATGGCATTGAAGGAAAATCCTGATTTTCCAAATCAGGTTCGTTCAGATCTGATTGGATCAAGAGATATATTTTAAAAACTTTTCTCTTTGATCCAAATTAGATCTAAGATATTTTAGATCTAATTTTTATTATTCTAATAATTAAAATAAAATATGGATAAATTAAATTAGATTTAATTTATCTTAATGTAGGATAATTCTATCACTCGTTGATGATCTTGTAAGTAGTGAAAGATTCTGGATCTAGCCACGCAAGTGCCTGGCCTCTATCGGTATCCACTCAGGCTAGATCTAGAGATCCTCTTCTTCTCTATCACATCTCCAAAAATTAGATCTGAATCTGATTTGGAGGATCTTCAAAATAGCTTTCGAAGATCAGCAGTTGTCCTTTGCAGCAGCGCAGCCTTCTGGCTTTCTGTCGTCTTTCTCTCGTCTGGATTGTACCAACATAGATCCCAAACTACTTTGGGCATGGAGAGGAGAGGGAGATGATGGACTTGGCATGGAGGAGGAGGAGAGAGGCAGCCTTGGGGTGTGGGGAATTTTTGTTATTTTTTTGTGATACTCCTTGAGTTGGGCGCAGGGTCTTATTTATAGACTATACGTGATCCAACTCCTCTTCATCCCAACCAATCACAATCCTTTATGAAATCAGATCTAAATCTGATTGGTGAAAATAGAGTCCCTTGGATTCATCCTTAGATGGCACCTAAGATCAGTCAAAGTTGGTTCTTAGAAGGAATCTAATCAAAATCTAATAAGGAGATGGAGTCCCTGTCCAATAGGGACTCCTGGGCGCACGCGCCCTCCTCCTTGCCAGTTTCTGGCAGGGGGACAAGCCCCCACCAACTCTCCAATAGGTGTGTGAGGATGGCATGTGCCCTCCTCCTTGCCAGTTTCTGGCAGGGGGACAAGCCCCCACAAGCTCTCCAATAGGTGTGTGACATGTAGACAGAAGTCAAAGTGTCAATGGTCAACATTTGACCAATCAAAGGTCAACTTTTGACCAAAGTCAAAGGACAAAAAATGGCAAGTGACCAAAAATGGCAGGTATTATCTTACAAAATAAGACAACCCTTTTCTGACCTGGATAGGCTCTAGTCAGACCAAGTGAAGGCCTCTGATCGAGCACAAACTCCTTTGGCTCAGTCAGGACAACTATTTATGATAGTAAAAGAAGAACGTTAGGTTCAATCGAGTGCTAGCATGATTTTCTTGAACCTAATTGAATCTCATTCAGATCAATTGAACTGGATCAGTTCAATTGATGATCACCTAGATTCAAACCCTTGTTTGTGTGACCCAGTTAGGTTCAGTTCTGTATGGTAATGGAATATGTCATGATCTCTATCATCGACATCATCGAAACTCCTTTCGATGGATCAGAACTCTTCTGATTCGAACAGCTAGAATGATCGATCATCTAAATCATTCTAATTGCTCCCAAAATCCACCAGTGACACCTAGCAGTATATGGTGGCAACCCATCAGAGCTGAATGCGAACCTCTTGGTGCAGCTACCTATGTGATTAAGTTCTTCTATCTTGAGCCCCGATCAGATTAGGGTTAAGGTGAACTCGTCAAACCCTAGTTTCTGTCATATGATGTAATCATTCGATTCAAGTCCGATGTGAAAATCTAAATAGAAACTCTTTCTATTATTTCACTCTGCCATGGCCATGGACTTCTGGACTTGATTCTCATGATCATCATAGGGCTGCTCCTCTACCACCGAGGTAGATAGATTCCATCTTGATGCAATCCAGTTCCTACAATGAACATGCTATAGCCAACATACACCTCAGGGTTCCGAATGGCTAGGAGACCGAGTTATGGTGTAGTCAAACTATAACACCCTCAAGGTGAACTGTCGATGCACCTCAGGTCAAAGAACCAGACACACCACTACAGCATCGAGTCAGTCATTGACGAGAAGGTAGACTTCCTAATGACTACTCGAGGTGGTCACGCTCAGTGCCCTCGTTCTCTAACGAGTACCTATACTCTCGCTCTGGTGTCTCCACACCATAGACTCAAGACTCATCTACTAAAGAGAAGTGATTGTACACCAACCTTTCGGATCAATCACCATCCTCGTGATGATCCTATGGTCGGAAGCATTTTATGAGTTAATAATGATTATTCATGTCTTAAATTTTCAACTCTTGAAAATATGAATTATCATTACCATTAACTCAAAGGATGTATCACAGACACTAAATACACATATGTGATAGAAAATAACCCATTTTATTGATTATAGTCAAAATTATAATTTTGCCCCTAGAAGTGTATTACAAGTGTCAGCCAATTCTGGCTTCTAGGGCACATATATCTAACAATCTCCCACTTGTCCTAAAGCCAATTGGCTACAAGTCTAAGTCCCATCTTCTCAAGGTGGGCTTCGATTTCTTCTGCTGGCCCAATGGACTTTGTAAGTGGGTCTGCCACATTATCTGTGGAGTTGACTCTCTTGACCTCGACGTAACCCTTCTCGAGGTAATCGCGGATGAGGTGGTATCGCCGCTCAATGTGCTTGGATTTTTGGTGAGACCTCGGCTCCTTAGCAAGGGCTATGGCGCCATTGTTGTCGCAGTATAGAGGAATGGCATCTGATGGCATTACTCCAATTTCTGCAGCAAACTTCTTGTACCAGAATGCTTCCTTCGCAGCCTCTGATGCAGCGATATATTCTGCTTCCATGGTGGAATCTGCTATCACGGTTTGCTTGGAACTCTTCCAGCTGACAGCACCACCATTGCACACAAACAGACTCCCAGATGTCGACTTTCGATCATCTATATCGGACATGAAATCCGAGTCTGTGTATCCCTGGACTTGGAGTTCTCCATTACCAAAGACCAACATCATATCCTTAGTTCTTCTCAAGTACTTAAGGATACATTTCACAGAAGTCCAGTGTTCTTCACCTGGATTTGACTGATATCTGCTTGTGACACTCACAGCATGGGCTATATCAGGTCGTGTACATAGCATGGCATACATGAGGCTCCCTATTGCAGAAGCATAAGGGATCTTGCTCATGCATTCTATTTCCTCAGGTGTGCTAGGGCACATCTTCTTGGAAAGATGAATACCATGTCTGAAGGGTATTAATCCCCTCTTAGAGTTTTCCATACTAAACCTCTTTAGTACTTTCTCTATGTACATCTTCTGTGAAAGTCCTAGCATCCTATTCGGTCTATCCCTATAGACCTTAATTCCTAGAATAAAGGATGCTTCACCTAGGTCTTTCATGGAGAATTCCTTGGACAACCATAATTTTGACTGTTGTCATCATGGGAATATCATTCCCAATAAGGAGGATGTCATCCACGTACAATACGAGGAAGACAACAGCGCTCCCACTGACCTTTTTGAAGACACATGGTTCCTCTTCATTTTTGATGAAACCAAACATTTTGATCACATCATTGAAATGAGTGTTCCAGCTCCGAGATGCTTGCTTAAGTCCATATATGGACCTTTGCAGCTTGCAAACCTTGTGATCAGTATCACTGGATGTGAAACCTAGCGGCTGTTCCATATAGATATCTTCCTCAAGATATCCATTTAAGAATGCCATTTTCACGTCCATTTGCCATATTTCATAATCGAAATAGGCTGCAACGGCAAGCAATGTGCGGATGGATTTTAGCATAGCCACTGGGAAAAGGTATCCTGATAGTCAATGCCTTCGCGTTGACTATAACCTTTTGCCACTAGTCTAGCCTTGAATGTCTCCACATTCCCATCTGCACCAATCTTTCTCTTGAAGATCCATTTACACCCAATAGGTACTATACCTTCTGGTGGATCTACCAAGGTCCAGACTTGGTTTGAGTGCATCGAGTCAATTTTCTGACTGCATTGCCTCTAGCCATTTCTCGGAGTCGATATCTGATATCGCCTCGTTGTAGGTTTTGGGATCATCACCATGAGCACCATTACCTACGAGGAACATTTTCTCTACTTCCTCTGAAATAATACCTAAGTATCTTTCAGGGGGATGGAAAACTCTTTCCGATCTACGAGGTGGAGGAGGTAGTGTTCTTATTGGCTCAACCTGATTTGGTTCCAATTGGTCCTTAGCTCATTGTACTTGTGAGACTTTCTCATCAAGCTTAATCTGCTTTCCAATGCCGCTATCTTGAATAAACTATTTTTCAAGAAAGATGGCATGTCGACTCACAATCACATTGTGGTCTTCTGGAATGTAGAAATAGTATCCTAATGACTCTTTAGGATATCCTATGAATCGAGCTCTGAAGGACCTAAACTCTAACTTGTCCGCTTGTTGTCTTTTGACATGAGCCGGACAACCCCAAATTCTGAGATGACTCAGACTTGGTTTCTTACCGTGCCATATCTCATACGGTGTGGTAGGAACGGTTTTAGAGGGAACCCTATTCAGTAGATAAATTGAAGTTAACAATGAGTGTCCCCAAAGAAAATCAGGAAGGTCTGTGAAGCTCATCATGGATCGAACCATATCCAATAGAGTCCGATTTCTCCGTTCTGAAACCCCATTGAGTTGAGGTGTTCCTGGTGGAGTCCATTGAGAGACTATGCCATTTTTCTTGAGATAGTCTAGGAATTTTCGGCTAAGGTATTCACTTTCTCGATCTGATTGAAGAACCTTAATAGGTTTTTCAGTTTATTTTTCTACTTCATGTCTGAATTCTTTGAACTTTTCAAAAGCTTCAGACTCATGTCTCATAAGATACACATACCCATACCTAGACATATCATCGGTAAAGGTAATGAAGTAGATAAAATTGGCTCTAGTCGGCACATCAAATGGGTCGTACACATCAGTATGTACTAGGGCAAAGAGATCTGTGGCCCTTTCCCCATGTCCTACAAAAGGAAGTTTAGTCATTTTTCCTTGAAGACAAGATTCACAAGTTGGATATGACTTGGAAGTCAATGGACTCAATAGCCCATTTTTCTTCAATTTGTTGATCCTATCTTCTGCTATATAACCTAATCTCAGGTGGCATAGATACCTATCGTTTGGACTATCCCTAGGTCATTTGGCATTCACGTTTTGCTCGATAGTTAGAACAGATACATCAATATGTAGCTAATAAAGATCGTTAATAAGAAAACCATTTATAATTTTATTTCTTTCATAAAGAATGTTACAATGGTCCTTAAAGAAGATAATCACATAGCCTTCTAGTGCTAAGCATGAAACATAAATCAAATTCCTGCTAGCTGTAGGCACATAATAACAGTCTTTCAAAACTAAGTCTAAACCAGATGGTAATCGAAGAGGGTATGTTCCTACCGCCACTGCTGCAACTCTTGCTCCATTTTCGATGTATAGGATCATGTCTCCATCCCTCAGCCTCCTGTTATCCTCAAAACCCTGCATGGAAGTGCATAGATGAGCACTAGAACCAGAGTCAAGCACCTAACTGGATTCAGAAGAAATCATAAGGTTAGACTCAATAACGAGCATACCTCCAGAAGAATCTTCCTTCTTGTTCTTCAGGGTGGCCAGGTAAGTAGGGCAGTTCCCCTTCTAGTGGCCGTCGCTGTTGCAATGGAAACACTTTCCTTTGACAGCGGCTTTCTTCTTTGACTCTGCCTTCTTGTTCTTTCCTCCTTCCACCATCTGCTTTTTTGTAGACTTCTTTTTCTTTCCAGAAGACTTTCTATTAGAAGAACTCCATTCCATAGCAAGAACTGAGCCTTTAGAACCTATCATAGAAAGCTCAGTTGTGACCAGCATGTTCATTAATTCGGCCAAGGAATTTTGAAGTTTATATATGTGGTAATTCATGATGAATTGCCTATATGCATCAGTCAAGGATTGCAGAATAACATCGTTCTGCAGATTCAAGTCTAACTTCACACCTAGCTTCTCAAGCTCTTCTAAGTCCTTGATCATCATCAGACAGTGATCATGGACTGACTACCCATCACACATCTTAGCCTTAAAAAGTCATTTCCTGACTTGATACTTGGCTGCGCGACTCTGTTCACCAAACATCTCTTGCAGGTGAGCCAACATTTGGCGAGCAGTTCTGATATCTTCATGTTGGAGCTGGAGCTCATCAGACATCGAGCCCAATATATAATATCTGGCCTTATTATCTTCGTCTATCCATTTTTTCAGAGACGCTCTCTATTCAGCGGATGGACAGGCTGATAAGGTGGGAGGATCCTGGTCCAATACATGGGTTAACTTTTCGAAATCTAAAATGATTTTGTAGTTCTTGAGCCATTCTTTATAATAGGGTCCGGTCAGTCTATGTGTGTCCAGGATACGTGCTAATGGGTTGGACGCAGACATTTTTCTGTAGAGAGTCAAAGATTCTAGTTAGATTATAGTAATTTTGACTTGACCAATTTGCTTAGGATTTTATTTTTAAACAAATTAGCTTCCACTATTTTTTCTGGATCCCTACACTCCTCTGTAGAGATGCGAAATTCTCATGATTAATGATTTCTAGTGGTGGTGCGGTCTCACCAACTGACTTCATCCTCACCTAACAATTATTGGTGATGGGTTGCCAATGAGTGAGCAACTCTTGTTCAATGATTCTCTAATCATGGTGACCCAACTTGGTCCTCTTAATTCATAATCTCACCGTATTCGGAATATTGATCCACTTCCTTTAGTTAAGTTCAGACCCACCATTTTGCCACAGACTGGATTTTCCCTAATTGAAA